>CAMPDV010002720.1:0-29405 GCA_946699065.1 Loxodes magnus
TTAATTAAGCAAATATTTAATAGATATAAGTAAATAAATTTATATTACATTAAATCTATAATTAATTATATGATAACTTGTAGTATTTTGGAATATTAAATAAGTTTAAGCTTTATATAATTTACTTATAGAATTTTAAAATAAGAATTATTATTCTTTATCAATTAATTTTTATTTTTGCTTAAGTTAATATTTTATTTAAGATTAATACTTTAACTACTCTTAATAATTATAGCGATTAATTCAAATGTTTTAAATATCTTTGTTTCCACCATTATATTTACTCTAAACAGCCATTAATGGATATATCAGAGATTTCCTGATGATAATTTCTGAAAGCAAGAATCATCATTAGTAATGAATGAAATTTTTTTTTGTATAAACTTCAAACTCTTAGCAAGGCCGAATAATCGTTCTGAAGCAATCCCTTAAAGATCTTTTATATGACTAGAGACCATTCTAATTTTTAGTGCCACTATGAAATAAATAAAAATTTGAATCCTATAAATCTTTGATTATATTAACTTCTCTTTTATTAAATTTTATATATATTAATTGTAAATTATTGAATATCATAAACTTTAAAATTTTAAAATAGTAACATTTAAGAAATAGAAAATCCTTAAAATTATGTTTTAATATTTCTAAAATTAAATAAATTTAATTTATTAATTTTTACATTTTAAATAAGATTATTACATTATTTCATTTTTATAATAAAAAAATGGAGAAAAACCTGGAAATCTAAACCTTAAATTCTAACCTAATAGATTAATCTTAAGTCTTAGTTAAGTAACAAGAGCCAAGAATTCAAAAAAGATAAATCTACTCCTGTTAAAGATTGGGAAATAGTGAATTTCCTAACAAACTTAAAAAGCTTAAGAAACCCCATGAGCAAGAAATTATTTAGCTTCTCTCCCTAATTGATAAAATGAATACAGAAATTTAAACCCTGAAGACGGAAAACTAGAATCTTAAGATTCTTTTGTAAGATAAAAAAGGAATATAACGGCTAGGTAAGTTAAGTTTTGTTTCAAATTGAAGCCTTAATTTCCAAATTTGTATTGATAGAAAAAGACTAGCAGAAAACATTAGAAAATTTAAGAAGAAGTCCAATTAAAAAATAAAAAACACTAACCTCAAACAGATAAGATGGAAATAGAACAAAAAATTTAAACAAATTAAAAAATTTACTTCAAGCCCTTAATAAAACGTTGCTATTGTTGTTAAAAGACTGGACATTATTGGAGATAATGTCTAAAGTGAAGAAAAAATACTTGAGCAGCACCGAAAAGAATTTGAACCATCAAGGAAACTATATTGAAACTGCTTTGGAGGTATTTATAGAAAGAAGCCGCTATTAGAAGACTCAAGTGTGACATTACTCAAATAGGATTTTGGTAATTAATAGTGACAAAATAAAAAACTTCAAAAGAGCAACGATGACCTTAGAATTTATTTAGAGAAATTAGTGAAAAATTACAAGAAGATGCAAGAATAATTCTATAGCTTAGAGAAGAGAAAAAAGAATTATCTCAGTTTGAAATTGATTCAGACAAAGACATGTACAGTGAGTGAAGGATATAAAACTTTTATTTTCTTTAATTTTAGGAAGCATTTCCTCTAATTAAAGATGATCCTAACCCTTTTAGTTAAAATTAATAATTAATTAATTTTGATATTAAGATTCATGTTAGAAAGTTAAAATATGATCTTAATATATTTCTATTGAAATAAGTTATTATATATATAAAAAAAATTTAAGATGGAGGTTTCCAAACTTTAGTTTGCTTTACTGGGTGGAACCTCTGAAGGAACTAAAGCAATAATCGAAGGATGAAGAAAAGAATAGCTTCATCAGAGGTTGGGGAAATAAAGTACCCATGATCGACTATATCTTCCACTCCTTTGGCTTAATCTTGGAACGGAATGATCTTTGGTTGACGACCTGAAATCTGACTTGGGGTAACATGTGAATACTGTCTTGGTAGTTTCAAGAGATGCAATCTACCATGACTCATTTTCAAGATGTATTTTTTTTCTGTATTGAACATTTAAACAGTGGCTAACCTAAAATTGGTGAAGCCACATTAATTTATTATGTTATATTATATAGAATATTAACATTATAGAGATTTTAAAGTATCCATATTTGATAAATTGTAGTTTATTTTACTTTGAAACAAAAATAGAGATAAAATAATAAATATTCCTTAAATATTATAAGCTTTAATAATAATAATAATAATGTTTTACTTAAAGGTCTAAAAAAGGATTTTGCTTTCCCCAGGATTTTCAACCTGTTTGAAGCTACTCAGATTTTTTGACATTGTTGGTTTCCACAGTCTTTTTGGTAAGGAAGACTATCCGGAAACTTATTCTTCTTATGAGATTCCTTAAAAAACTTTTCTTTTATACAGTCCTGATTTGGTAAGGTAGATTCTTATAATTTCTTTTATATTTTTACTTCCTCCTATTTTTTAGTTTTTAATTTTTTTATAATTTTTAATTAAATGTCAGCTTGATTGAAAATGTCACCATTTCTTCCTTCTAATTATTCTTTGCTTTTTTTCCTTATTACTTTTTCAATATCTTCCATTCTTTTAATAAGGGTACCTTAATCCTTATTAATCTCTTATTTTTCCTGACATTAAGGAGCTAGTACATGTGATAATAAATTTTATTTATCTTCTATTTTTGATTTACATATTGAGATGGTGGAACTTTAGTCTGAGTTCAGATTTATTCTCGTGAAATATTTTTTTACAAATAAATCCTTAAGTTAATCGATCAATGTTTAGTTGGTCGTAATTGGTTAATATTTTTCTTATCTAATTTGAAATATTAAAGATTGTTTCTTCTTACTTAGCTATGACTTACTTTATATTTTCAATATTTACCTTTTCCAGACTAACAGGCTTGGGATTTGCCATGCGCTTGTCTTAAGAAGGAGACGGAGAACTTGATTAATCAATAGTCTACAGCTTTTATTTTAGATATTAAGGGCTTTTCTTCTAGCCTTCTTTATTTCTCCTTTGCTATGGTGTTGTCCAATGTTAAATTTGATTTTTTAATAATAGTATAAGTTTGAATGACTTGATTATAATGGTTTATAAGTTAAATAATAGGAATAGTAAATATAAGGTTTTAATTAACTTATTAGTAATAGTCTATAATAAAATAATAAATCTAAATTAAATCTTAAAATACAAATTATTTAAAAGTTAGAAAGTAAATGGCTTGCTTCTAAAAATAATCTCTATTTATATAAAAAGCATTTAATTTTATAGATTTATATATATCTTATACTTAATTTAACTTATGGAATAATATTGCTGGAATAAGAATTGTAATAAGGATAGTTAACTTAAATAAATGTAAAGCAAAATAAAGTAAACTATTATTACTAATTTAAATAATTAATTAGAGCATTAAGTTACTTATTTTTAATTGTCTAAAATATTAATTAATGTCTTTATGATAAAAATATAAAAAAGTCTGTAGAAAATTGAAAAGAAGATTTAAAGTTAAAATAATTAAATCTAAACTATTAAGGATAAATAATATATTTAATTAAAATATTTAGACTTTTATAGAAATAAGAAATTAGTCAAGTTAAAAATTAAGATAAATAAATTATAAGACTTATTTTATTTAGAAATTATTAATATCTTAAAACTATATAGCTATTCTTTTAAATGAATGAAACTTAAATGTTGCAGCTATAATTTTAACCATTCCTTAATTAAAAAAAGATTAAATATGAGAGTCTCAAATTTAAATAACTTGGCATATATTTTTAAGAAAATTGCATAATATAAAGCAAAATAACTTCAATAAAAACAAAAAAAGGAAGGATTCAAAAAGTATTAAAGTATGAAGACATTTAGAAAGAATGAATATTTCAAATTTTAATTCCTATGAAAAAATGAGAAATTTCTTAATTATTATTAAATAAATCAAGAATATAGATTATAGATTATGTGAAATTAAAAAAGATGGATAACATAAATATTTTCTATCATTTAATATAATAAAAAATGCTACAACTTCTATTTTCACAACTAACTAATTTTTATCGAAATTATAAGTCAAATTGATTACTTAGCATTGTGGAGATTGGCGAAATATTTATCTTACGAATATCTTTAAAAATGCTATAAATTTATAAAAAATAATACCTTTTGTCAACAGATATAGTTTATTTAAGAAAGGAATTAAATATCATTAAAATAAATGAATTTTATTAAGTCAAATAAATTGTATATTTATATTTATTTTAAATTAAGTTTAAATAAAAATATTTACTAATAAATTAATAAAATAAAATGAATGAACTTATTAATTTCTTTGATATTTACCCAATGCTTATTAATTTCTCATACAAGAGATAAAAAGGATTTCACTCACTCTTAGGAATTATTTTGTCCATTATTACTTATATTCTATTTGTACTATCTTTCATAAATATGGGCCAAGATATGATCCTCAAAACTAATCCAAACATCATTACTTAAACAATTAAATAAGATCAACGTCCTTGACAATGAATTGGAATAAATAATTACACCTTCGCTTTTTTATTTACTAATGGAAGTAATAGCATTAAAGTTCCTCCTTCCTTTTTTACGATATAAGCTGGATATACCCTAGTTAATACTTCGGGCACTTTTAGTGATACAATTCCAACAATTTAATGTAACGAAAGTTTTTACAAAGGTTTCGAAGATTAATTCAGTAAACCTTTTCCGGATTATAAACTATCCACATGCTTCGATTTAAAATCCTTTGAAATAGGAGGATGATGAACTGAAACTAACATGAGAAGCATGTGAATACAAATTTCAATGTGTAAAAACGAAACAAATTCAGAAATATAGTGTGCTTCAATAGAATAAATTGAGGAATTTATTGCAAACTAATTAATTTTGAATATAATATTTTCTGATAAAATAGTTGATGCCACTAATTATGAAATCCAATAAAAACTACACTTAATATGTAATATTGATATCTTGATTTATATCAGCGCAAATATACTTCTATTTAATAAAACCTATTGAAATAATAACAGATGATGGATTATTACTGGATAGTTAATAAACGATTAAAGATTTATTAATTGAAAATGCATAAGTAGATGCTACTTAAAATTAAAATTTACAAACTTCTTTCGTTTTTTTTCTTGAAATGTTTTCTTCTGATAACATACTTTAATATAAGAGAAGATATAAAAAGGTTCAAGATGTAGCTTCTTAAATAGGAGGTGTTCTTAACATAATAATACTTTTAAGTTAAATTCTCGTAATAATATACTCTAAATATGCTTTCACATATAACTTTATAAATGACATTTTTGAATTTGAAGATCTCTAAGAAAATATAGATTAAACCTTAAAAGTAAAAAATATTCTGAATACAAATAATAAAAAAAACCAAACTTAAATTAATAATAGTGAAAAGGAATCTAAGAGTTATTCTAAAGTAGCTTAAACCTCTTAACAAGAGTAAGATTGGAAAAAAGAGCGAAGAAAGGAAACTAAAAATGAATCATCTTATATAACTCCTGAAAATAATCAAATTTTATTTATAAAAAAAGAATAAAATTACTTTTAAGAATAATAAATTGGAATTCGAGAGTTTATTAATAATAATTTGAGAAATAAATAAACTTAGATTATTGAGTCTAAGAGTGACTTAATTGACAAGACATAGATTGTTAGTAATATGAAAAGTTAAAAGGATAGTCCTATAAATGAAGAAAATACGAAAGACTAAAATGAATCAAATTAAAAATCTATTTAATGTTTTAATGTTATTTCTTAGCAAGAAATGGAAGTTCTTTCTAATACTTTAAATGAAAGCAATATTTAAGATAAAGAAGAATATATTCAGGAATCTTAAGATAAAGAAAATATTGACTCTTCTAAGAATTTAGAACCTGTATAAACATCTAAGAACTAAATAAATCTTCATATGTCTAGCGAATAAAAGAGTTAATACTTTTAGTAAAAAATAAAAAAGGAAGATCATTTCAAAGTTAACTTTCTCTAGTTCTACTTTTACAAATTTCTTAATCTTTTCAAAAAGAAATAACCTTTATTTTTAAATAAAAACCAGAAAAAGCTTTTACTCTTGGAAAAAGCTAACGATACAATTTAAGATTATTTGTAGGCTGATTTTTTAGTAAAAAAGCTGATAGAACTTGAGAAACTGAAAACAATAATCTTCAATGAAGATTAGTTAACAGTTTTTAATTATATCTCTAAACCTAAAATTAGATTAGGTGAGATAAATTAGCAAGATAACTTCGCATTTACGCTGACTCCTTCTTTAAAACCGAATAAAAATTTTAAGTTTGAGAATAGTTAAGCTTACAAGGAACTAGATAAAGTAATAGAGTTTTGTAGTTAAGTAGTTAATAACGAAAGAGAAGATCCAAGAGACTTGAAGTTATTTAACTTAATAGACGAGAAGATTCTGAAGTATGTGGAATTGGAGACAAGAGAAAGATAATGATTATTTAATTTACTTATTTAAAATTTTATTATTATCTAAATTTTATTATTTAAAATTTATATACATCATGAATAAAGTCTAATTGATTAATTTAATTTTGTTTTTTCGATTTTAAATCTTTTAATTTTGTTAAATTTATTTTATTTTATCTTTCTTGCTTCTATATTTATTTTTATCTAAAATATATCGAGTTGAAACTGATTCACAATTAAAAATAAACCTTTTTATATTCCTATTAAATTTTATTTTTAATTTTTTTTATAATTATAAGTTATAACTATCTTTTTGCATAAATTTAAAATGAAAACTTTATATTCCTAATTAATCATTTATATTATAAAAATAGTTTACCTTTATCAATAACTTTATTAAATTATTTGTTTTCATTATCTTTAATAGATTTTTAATAAATTTAAAGCTTATTATTTAAATTTGTAGGCAATCTAATTTTAAATTTTTATTCTATTTATTAAAGTTTAAAATTAATATTCTTAGAAAATTCTTATATTTCCAAATAATTTATTTATGATTTTTATATTTCAATCTATTTATTAAAAAATTTTAATGCAAATAAATTTATTGATTTTTATCGAGTTAGTCTAAATAAATAAATTTAGCTTTATTATATTATAATAATATTTTTCTTTATTTTTTAATTTTATTTTTTTCTTCTTAATTTCTTAAATCAGTTAAAGTTAATTTTAGGTTTTTAAGAATTCTTTTTTAATTTTTTGTTTAGACAATAATTTTAAGAATAACTTTTAATTTTTCATAAAGATATATCAGTATAAATAGATAAAATTACATTTTAGATTTTAGGTATTTCAACCTCATCCTCACGCCCTAACAGATATATTTCTTGATTAGTAATTAAAAGTTTGAAATGTTGATCGATTACAAAATCTGTTTTTTACTTTTACATACTCCATTTTTGCTACTACAACTTCATAATTACAAAATTTAAGTCTAATATTGTTTCATTTATTAATTCTGTCTTTATTATTCCAATATATTGTTTAAGTTTTACTTCTAAGCTTTTATCAACTTATACTTTTTAATTTTTGGAACTTTTAAAGATTATATTTTTTAATCAGAAACAACTTTATCGCTCAAATTTTTAAAATTGTGACACTGAATAAATGTTTTCTATATTTACAATGTAGCAATATTTTTTTAATTTTTATTATTGTGATTTGATTTAAAAATTAACTAAATTTCTATTTTTTAAATCTCTTATTAGATTTTAAAAGTAATTCACTTTAGAATTTAACATTTTTTATATTTATTATTCATTATTCCTTAACTTTTATTATTTGATTGTTAAGTTAAGTTAAGTTAACTGATTCTTTTAATGCTTCAGAAGACTTAAAGATCCTACTTCTAACTTATTAATCTTATTTCATATCTCCTTTTTCTTTTGATATTATTTACGTTAATTTATAATTATCTTTTTAATTTTAACCCTTCATTTTGAAAATTAATTATCATTGCTGCAAGTTAACTAATATTAATCGATTTTATTAAAGTAAGTCTAAGATTTTTTTTTAGAAGATTAGCTTCTATTATATTTTTGGAATTTTTGTTTAGAAATGAATTTCATATTTTGGTGTATCTCTTCTCTTAATACTAATTTAGCTAGTCAAATTATTAAATGTTTTCTAAGTTTTTTTTAGAATATTTCCGATCTATTAGCTTTCATCTTGGATCTTCTAGATTTGAGAGTCCGTCTGGCTAAATTATTCTTTTTAGTAATTTCAATGGGTATCTAGTTCTCTTTCTTGGTCTGTTATCCTGGTTTCTTAAGTCTCTTAAGTCCATGCTAAATCTGTTCGACTAACTTTTCGTTCTCCTTATGAAGTTTACTGAACTCTTCCTGGAGGTTTAGGACACTTTGGTGAGCTGCTCCCTGCTCATCTGGCCAGAAGGATTAAACTTAGAAACCTCCTGGTGTAAGATTGACTTCAACTGTTTCCTGGGTTTTTCCTATGATGTTGGTGTTGCAGCATTTGTAATTTTTGATAGCCTTTTCTATACCTCATAGTTTTGTTATGTGTCAGGCGATTAATTCTTAGGCGCAAGAAAGAATCATTTTTTGAACTCTGACATTTTTTTATTGTGTCAAAATGACTGCTTAACCCAAATAGAAAAATAGTTTAAATTCTTTGGCAATATAAAAAGGTGCTTTACATACAATAAAAGTAGTAGCATAATTTGACAGAAGAACCTCAATGTAATTAGAGCTATCAGATACTCCTAATTCAGAAAAAATTTCTTTTTTATTGGATGAAAAAATTTGAATTTAGAGTTAAATCATCCTGCTACATGATGATGAAAAGAATGCCAAATATTTCGATTAAATAACGTAAAAGGTAAAAAACAAATAAAATTAATAATTAATTGTGCTGAAATATGAAAAAATGATCAAATATGAGAAAAAAATAAAACTTTAAATAAAAAATTCAGAAATGAAAGCAAGTTACAACATCATAAAGATGAATAATAAACACATATTTTAAATCTAAATAATAAAAATTGCCAAATCAATTCTAAAATATCACATGAAATAGGATACAATTATTATATTAATAAAATATTATTTAACTGAATAAATGCTGGAATAAATTATTCAAATTACCTAGATCTATGGTAATTAAAATTTTAAAACTATAACAAAGAAGGTATTGCTAAAACAACTGAGCAAATAATATCAAGAAGTAAGTATATTTAGACCTAAACATAAATAAAATTAATACAGTAATTTGGTTTTGACGGAATTTAAACAAGCAACCCTAATTTGATAACTGATACTAAATAAGAAGAGTTAAATAATAAAAATCAAGAAATCTGATTTTCTGAAACTAGATAAATGTAGGAATTGCTCAATAAGAGGGCAAAATCGAGTAAAGAAGGGCTTGGTAAATTCATGCATGAAAAAGAAATATATAGTAAGGCAACTCAAGAAATTTTTATATATTAAATTAAAGATATGACCTAAATATTCGGTTACAAAGTAATTATAAAATCAGAAAATAGACAGAATAAAGTAGTGGCTTTATATTAAAGAACATCATAAGCAGATCAAAAGAACATGACGTCAATTGCCTAAACTAAAACGAAATCTTTTAAGGAATAAGATAATTTGTATAAGTTTTGATGATAAAAATGCAATTATTAAAGTATATGCGTCTAAAAAAACTGAAGTGAAATAATTAATTTCTTCCTAAGAAGTCTAAAATAATTGACATATTTAACAAATAGTCTAGACTTATAAAATAAATAATAATACTAGAAAATAAACTTGATTTTTACCTTTATTTGGTTAATCACGAAATAAATTTTTAATGTTAAACAAAATATTAACTTCAAACTTGATTGGGTCTTCTCTATCATAAGTCTTGATGATTTTAAGGTTGTTTTTCTTGATTATTCCTATACATCAAAATCTAGTAATTTTTTATTGAGTTCATTAACTGCTTATTAGATACAGAGAACTACTTTATTTGTTTTAAATTTTTACTGTAAAATAAAAAAATTTTGATTGCAATAAATTCCAAATAAATGTTTCCATTAATTTTTTAAATTAATTATTGTTTTTTTATTTAAATTTATAGCAACGTCTTTACTTTAAGTTCTGCTCGCTTTAAATACCAGTATATCAATGTTTCATATAAGGAATCTCTTACGTTGGAGGTTATTGTTCTATATCCATTTGAGTTTTGAGTTATTAGGATTGTTCTGATTTAGAGTTTCTGCAATTTTAAATTTGCTTTAAAATAAATTCTTCCTTAAACTCAATTACTAATAATGCTGAGATAGCTAGTTGATTGCTAAATTAGAAAAACTATTATTATAAATTGCCAAGCCATTTAGACTAATTATTTTCTAAGCTAACGATACAATTCAAGATTATTTGTAGGCTGATTTTTTAGTAAAAAAGTTGATAGAACTTGAGAAACTGAAACTATAATCTTTAATGAAGATTAGTTAACAGTTTTTAATTATGTATCTAAACCTAAAATTAAACTGAGTGAGATATAATAGGAAGATAACTTCGAGTTTACATTAAATCCTTCAATAGATTTAAAGAAAAGCCTTAAGTTTGAAAATAGTTAAGTTTATAAAGAACTAGATAAAGTAATAGAGTTTTGTAGTTAAGTACTTAATAACAAAAGAGATGATCCAAGAGACTTGAAGTTATTTAATTTAATAGACGAATAGATTCTGAAATATGTGGAGTTGGAGAAAAGAGAACGATTGAATACAATTATAATTTACAAACTTAAATTATAATTTAAAATTAAGTATTTTTAAGTTATATTACTGTTTCAATTAATATTTAATTAAATTAATAAGAATTGCTAAATTTTCTTAAATTAAATGCTAAAATATTTAATTTTTATTTTCTAAATTAATAATTTTATTTATATAAAAATAGATTTACCCATTTCTAAAGGAAGAAACTAGACAACCTTAAAACTGAATTAATAAAAAGAGATATAATAGCTGTTTTCAAAGAATCAAACATAAAAATATTAAATCTTGGAATTGAATGGAAAATAACGATTTTATTATAAACTGCAGTTATGATTCAACAAGATTAACTTATTAAAAAAGTAATCAAATTAAAATAAGAAAAGTAATAGGTAAGTATGCAACTAAAATAAATAGAATAGAGACTTAACCAAATTACTTTATATGTGTAATCAATTATCTAGCAAAACTGTAGAAATGGAAATCATATGGATATTGAAAAAGATTAAAAGCCAGTTCAAATATATAAGCAGAGAACTATTTTAAGATACTGATTCTGCAAGAGGAAAGGACAACTGGCTAGAATTTGTTAATATTTTAAATAAAGTAAGGAATAGAGAAAAAAAGAACATGGAATAAACTATAACTTAAATATTGCTCAAAGATTGCTAGATTTATAAGGAAAACTTTATTAAGAAATGGAATTACATGAATTAATAACGGAAGCAAATAATATAATTATAAGAAAATGATAAAAGGATTTAAAGGACGCATAATCCTAAAAGAGGAAGAAGAGGACTGAGTAAAAGAAAAATAATAGGCAGAAAGTTATCAAGAGTTTCAGAAGCATCAAGGAAGATTTCATAAGCAATAATATAGTTAGAGTTAGCTAAAACTGTAATAATTCTATTATAGGTGGAATTATGTAATTTATTATTATTATTGATATTATTTTTATTATATTTTTATTAATTTTAAATAGTTGATTTATTTTTTAGTAATGCTGTGACATTAATTACCTCATTTTTTAGTAAGGAAGAAGCGAATGATTTCTTTATATGGCATGGAATTTAATAAATGAATTAAAAAAAATAAATTTCAGATTTGTGTATCTATGCTTTTAAATTAAACTTCGAAATTTTGCAAATTATTAAATAGATTTTAACTTAAAAATAGTATAAATTCGTTAGTTTAGCATTGTTAAATATTACGGCTTAGTATTTATGAAGTATAAATAAGTTTTAGATAATAGAATTTTATTAAATGACTTTTATTTACCTTTAATTTCTTAAAGTTATTTAAATTAAAAAATTAAAAAAAATTAAGTTTAAGTTTAAAATAAATGTACAGCATTTTATATTCGCTAAATAAAATAAATTTTTAAGTCCTGTTTCCAATTCATATGTTTCAAATTTTGTCTTCTTTTACCTCCAGGTCTTGTTAAAATCAATCTTAGTAGTTCTTGAGTTCCTTTTCTCTTGTATACATCTCTTTCAGGATTAAAGTAGAGCCTTTCTCTCACTTTTTTCTCCTAAAGTCAATATTATTATTTAAAGCTCCAAAAATTTTCAGCAATCTTGTATAGATACTATTAACTTTTGCAAAAGTGGCATTTTTTCCTAATTCTTTTTTTTTGTTTTTTAGATGCTTTTTTTTATTTAAGGTTAGTTTATTCCAACTTGCTTTATTTTTATTTTTTTATTCCGGAGATTTCCTTTATTTTAACTTTCATATTTCTGGATCTGCAATTAGAGTTCGATCTATTGGCTTTAAACTCGAATTTTCTATAGCTGAAGGATTGTCTGGCTGAATTTCTCTTGTTAGTAGTTCCAAAGGCGTCAATTCCCTCTCCTAGTTGGCCATTCTTAAGTCCAACGTATCTTAGAGCCCATTTTTTATCAGCTTAGAAATTTCCCTGCTGAGCTTCTAACCTCTTCCTTGAGATTTAATATTACTTTAATGAGCTGTTCCATACTGATTTTTCCAAAGGATTAAATTCCGAGACCTCTTAGTGTAGGACGGACTTCGCCTATTTAATTGGTTTCTCCTCCAGAGATTAACGTTATAGCAACATGAGTTGTTTTCTGTTGCTTTTTGGCTTCCTCATACTGCTATTAGATTCTTGGCCCCTACATCTTTGGAGCCTCGAATAATCCCTTCCTGAAATCTGGCATCTTTTTATTATTATTTTTAATTATAGTAATATTTTTAAGTTTTAAACTATTAAAATTTAATAGAGACTTACTTTTCTTAAGTAATTTATTTCTTTAGAATAAAATTTTTTTACAAGGAATTTACAATTTTCGATTTCAGTAATTATTAACATAAATCTTAATCTCTTAAATTTTAAAATTTCTTAATTTGATACTTTTAGTATAATTTGATTTTAATGGATTTTATATAATACTTTCTTCAAATATATTTATAAGATTTAATTTTTACTTTTAACTATTATTAACTTAGTTTTATGATTAATTAAATTTTCTTTCACAAGAGATTTTTACAACATAATTTTTAAACGTTTTAATAAAATTTAGAGCTTACTCATCTAGTTTTTATTAGTATAAATCTTAAATTTAAAATATTTATTCAGATTTATTTTTTTGCCAAAAAGCATTTTTTTATTTTATAAGTTTGTATGGATGATAATATATAATCCTTAGGTTAAAATTTTTTATTTCTTTGCTGGGTTAGCCTATATCTTTATTATTAGTCTTTAATTATTTTTTAATATTTAAATCCTTCTTTCATATTTCAAATAAGATTAATAGAAATTTCAAATTTTATTTTTTATTTTTTTAATTAATTAAGAAGAGATATTAATAAGCAATTAAATCTATTTTTTAATATAAAATAAACATCTAGAAAGCAAATTCCCAATTTTTTGATATAAAAAGGAGGAAAATAAAGGAAAAAATGAAATGTAAGGATAGAATAAGAAAGAATGGAGACTTTATACATTTAAAACTTTAATTAAGCCAAAGACTAATAGTAATCTTAATGATTAATGATAATAAACATTATTTTTTTTGAATACAATTATTATATATATCTCTTAACTTTTTTAAAGGACATATTAACATTTTTTTGATTTATTATTTCAATTATTTTCAGTAAAATAATTCTAGCAAAATCTATAACTTTCTAAATTTGACTGCTTTATAATAAAAAAGATCTAATTTTAGTAATTTAGTTAGATTTTTTATTTTTTAAATTTGTATTTATTCATTGTAAATTTTAAATTTATAATAGCTTTATTTATCAAATTAGATTAAAATTATATAAATTATTTCAATCATTCTAATACTGTTTAACTTTATTAATTTATTAATTTTTTAATTATTTAATTAAAAATTGCTAAAAGATAAAGCTCATTAAACTATATTTCTATTATTTTATCAAAAGCTTTTCTAATAAATAATCTATAATCTCAAAATTTTAAATTGTAACTTTTTATAAAAATTACAATTAAAATATTGCTAATACTTTCTATTTAATATACAATTATTAAAGAAATCTATTTTAATATTATTTTTATTAATTAAATGTATTTATGAAATTTAAAATTTTATAGCTTTAGGATTTAATTGAAAAAGATTAAAACACATAAGTAATCAATAAATGAAAGAATTTTTAATATAATAGATATAGAAAAATGTATTTTTATTATATATATAAAAAATGGTTATTTCAATAAAGTAATTATTTATTGTGACTTCACATATCAATAAGTTGACCACTTTAAAGCTTGTTAAAAGTTTCTCATCTTTTTTGTTTTGCTGGGACTTTTCTTTCCTTTAATAGGTATTTAAGCCTTTCTCAAAGCTCTTCGCTTTCTTCATCGAAGTAAATTACTAACCTTGTTAATCTTCAAGTATTAAACTTTAATGTTTTTCATTTAGTTATATCGCTGTCTATATCAATTCCATGCTTTAAAATATTTTTTTCTATATGATTTACCATCAGTTGCACAACAAATTCTTCATAGAAGATTATATACTTTGATCTTCTATTCTTTACTGCTTTTTAATACCTGCAGCTACTTATAATGTATTTTATTTTTTTGCAGTATCAACATTGAAGAGGCTTAATTCTTTATAATAATTTTTTTATAAATAAATAAAAATTATTATAGAGCGAGTAGCCACTTTTGGCACTCAGCTTTTTCAATATTAATATTTAATATTAAGAAAAAGTACTCATGTTTCTTGTTAAAATTTTAGGAATCCAATGAGTCATGTTAGCTTCTCCAAATAGGAAATCTTCTTATTAAAAATTATTCTTAAATCTTGATTCAAATGCTTCGGTCTTCTTGAATAAGGTACAAATAAGAATTAGTTATTAAGTCGGTAATTAGATGACCCATCAGTCAAACTTTCAAAATGCTAGAGAAAACCCTCAGTGTAAGTTAGGCATGTCTCAACAGAGCTTATCCACCCTTCCCTGTGGTGGCATCTAGTGCGAGATTACTCGCAATGCAGTATACACTGCACCAGATTATCTATTAGCTTTTCTGATGCGGCCGACATCCATTTTATAAATAAAATAAAATATTTACTATATAATTAATTAAAAAAGCATTAATAAATTTAAGAAAGTAAGACATCAAATACTAAAGTAATAAATCAGAATAAACAAACCAGTTTTGAACTTTTGAGAATTTATTAATTCCTCTTTGCCAACCTTCAATACCTATAAATTTAACATAATTAGATATTTTAGTTAAAATTTTATACTTATTTAAGCTTTTTGATATTTTATTTCTCTTAAAATATTTTTCTTAAAATTTCTCTTAGTTCTTTCACTAGAACTTTCTTAATTCCTTCTAATGATTCTTCACTTAATACGTATTTATTTTAATTAATTTTACTGTTTCTTTTAAATATTTATTTAATGTTAAAATTTTTTAATATCTATTACAAAAGTATTCGTCAAATTGCGATAATAGTAAGTATCTTGGTCTTTTTTATTTACAATTTGATAATCTTCTAATTTCAATCCGCTTTTTACTATTTTTTAATTATTTTGCAAACTTTTATTGAATTACAATTTGCTCTATTCATATAATTTAGTATTATACCTTCTGAGAATTTATACTAACTTAAGTGAGCTGATTTTGCTACAAGCCTCAGTAAATATTTTAATCACTTTATTAAGTAAAAGTTTTTAGTCTATTTCCCACATTCACGTGAATACTCCATATATTTTTTCACTTTAATTTTTTAAGCTTTCTGTCTTACCTTAAAAGTTTATGATTACTAAAATCAACTGTATAAGTCTCAATTATTCAGGAGTAAAAGAACCAGATATATGTTAGATCCAAATTGATTAGTTCTATTTTCTAAGTTTTTCTCTCAATGTATAAATTGTATGTGCTTGAATGTTTTTCTTGTGATATTTTCTATTTAAATTGTTTCACTGAGCTTACAAAATCCATTAAGAATAAATTCTTAAATTTTTTAAATAAAGAAAATAATTTTTAAATAAATAGAAAAAATCTTAAATGATATACACTTACAAAATGAAGTTTCACAATATAGTAAGAAAAGTACTTTATTCTATCAATATTTAATATAAATGCTTTAGTTTATTTCATAAACTTAAACTTAAAGAATTATTAATTGAATCTTTAACTTTTAGATTAAATCTATAAAATAAAATGTCCTAGTGCCTTATAAGTTGAATAGATTTTTATCCTACATAAATCTGTTTTTAATACAAAGGAGCAAGAGGATTTTATACATTGTTAGGAGCTATTTTTTCTATCTTTACATGAATTCTCTTTGTGCTAGCTTTTATTAATATGGGTTATGATATGATGCAAAAGAAAAATCCAGAAAATTTTTCTTAGACTTTAAAATAAGAACATCGTCCTTGGCAATATATTGGAATAAATAATTATAGCTTTTCTTTCGGATTTTCAACCCTAAAAAATATTGTTGAAATTCCATCTTCTTACTTCACCTTTGAAGCTGGATATTATTTATAAAATGGGGAGAACCAATCATAGAAACCAATTCCAATAAAGTAGTGTGATATAAAATTCTTTAAAGGATTTGAAGATTATTACAATGATAGTTCTCTAAAATTTTAAATTCATTAATGTTTAGATCTGGACACTTTCGAGTTGGGAGGATATTGAAATGAAGAAATAATGAAAGCTCTGTTTATAAAAGTAAAAATATGCTAGAACTCAACAGACTCCGACATAACATGTGCTCCGCTAAGTGATATCGAAAATTTGATAGCTAATTAACTCTTTTTTACTGTCTTTTTCACTGATAAATCTATAGATATTTCTGATTATGAGAATCCAATAAAGAATACACTAAATTAATTTTCATGGATGGTTGATACTTAATCTTTAAAATATGTTAATGTGTTATTCTAGCCTATTGAAATAGAGACTGACGATGGCTTTTTATTAGAAAATTCTAAAACTATTCGTGATGTTACTCTAGTCTAAGATAATATAGATTTCATTTCTAAAAATAAATTTTCTAATTCTGATTCTTTTATACTTTCTATCCAATCCTCTGACAGTATTCTCTACTACTAGAGAAGATATAAAAAGATTTAAAATGTGGTTTCTTAAGTAGGTGGAGTACTTAATATAATATTTTTAGTATTTAAGATTCTTATCAGAATATATTCTAAATATGCTTTTGCTTATAGCTTTGTAAATGATATTTTTGATATAGAAGATCTCTAGGAAAACTAAAATAAGAATAAGATAAAAGATATTTCGCAACATAATTCTTATTAAAGCCAGAAAATAGGAGATTCTAGTTAGAACTTAAAGCATAAATCTGAAGCTGAGGAATTAGAAAAATCTTTTGAATAAAATGAGCACTAAAAAAATACTCACTAAAAAGCGAGTAAATAAGCTCATGTATTTCCTTATTAAGAAGAGAAATAAAACTAATCTTTCTAAGAAACTTAAAATAAAAATAAAATAACTGAAGTTGTAAATTTAGTTAATAAATAACTAAGCAACTAAGATCAAAAAGGTATTGACATTTATTCCAAGGATAATTTTAATTAATAAAAGAAAATTGAAGATGATTCTGGAGCTTAATTTTAAATGACATTACTTGAAGGAGAAAATCCAGATTCATATCGAAAATCCAACGAAACGGAAAATTTAAATTGTTCGAGCTTTCTTTAGTTAGAAGAAAATATATAATTTTAAAAGTAAAAGTAAGAAACCGATAAGACAAATAACTAAGAAGAATTTAAAAGGCAAATTATAAATATCACTTAAGAAACTCCTATTTCTTAAATAGAAACAAATAAAAAAGATAGCATAATAAAGTTTAAAATGTCATAAGAATAGAAGTAGAAACATATTAAATCAAATTTACGAACTGAAGATCCTTTAAAAATAAATTTTTTTAAATATTATTTTTTTAAACTTTTAGGTATTTGTAGAAATAAGGGGAATAAGCATAAAAGTAAAAAAATATTACAGAAAAAAATTGAAATTTTTGATAAAGCTAATGAGACCTTTTACAGCTATTTGGAAACAGATTTTCTGGTTAAAAAAATGATAGAACTTGAAAAATTAAAAGCAATTATATTCAACGAAGAATAACTGGCAGTTTTTAATTATATATCCAAACCAAAAATTAAAATTGATGAAGAAGCATTATAATAAGGATATGAAATTGCTTTATCTCCTTCTATTAAACTTTAAAGAGAAAGATAAGTAACAAATTCAAGGAATTATAAAGAATTGGCAAAAGTTCTTGAATTTTGCAATTAGATAAATAATAAAGTAAAAGATAATGAGATAGACATAAAATTATTTAACTTGATAGATAAAAAGATTCTAAAGTATGTAGAAGTAGAAAAAGCCAAATGAACTAATTTAAAATATTTATTTAAAAATAATTAATTTACTATATTGAATATTACGAAGATATCTATTTTAAGTATCTCTTCAAAAAAATAAGCATATTATAATTTTAAAATTATTATAATTTTCTGCTCTTTTAAAATATAAATAAATTTGAAATTTTTTATATTTAAGAATACCATTAATTTTGATAAAGAAAGAAATAATTTAAGATTGAAAGAACAAAATAAACTAATTATAAATATTAAAATCTTCATAGTTCTAATTAAAGTATTAAAATTATTATATCTTAGATAATTTTTAACAGTCCTTATAATCTAAAATTACTTATCTGATTAATATAATAAAAATAATTTTTTAATATTTAAATTTCATGCTTCTTTAACAATTAAAGATAATATCTTTTATATATAAAATTAATTAATAATTTACTTATAAATGTTTTTATTTTTACAATATTTAATTACTTTTCTTATTTAGTATTTTATTAATTTAAATATTTATTTTAATTTATATATATTTCATTATTTTAGAAAACTGAAATAATAAAAAAAAGTTGAATTAAAAATTAATTAAACATATAAATAACATATTTTATATTAAATCTTAATTTTTATTTTATTAAAATGGACTAAAAAGTTAAGTATAAAGTTTGATTTAAAAAGAAATTAATAAATATTAATATAAATAATTCTTATTATGATTCAATATTAAATACAATTTTTGATTTGATGATTTTAATATTTTTAATATTTATAATTTTAAGTAATATTTAAATGATTTATTATAATCTTGTAATTTTTATTATAGAAAATTAAAAAAATTAATTTTAACCTAGTTATTTTTTTAAACTTATTTAAAGTAAAAATTAAATTTTATTTTTATTCTTTTATATATTAAGATAATGATCACATTAAGTATATTGTTAAATTATTTAATATTTAATATTTTTCATTTAATATTTTTCTTTATCATGCCAAGTAAAGTTTACATTTTTATTTTGCTTATGGTACTTTACTCTTTATAAATATTGTAATTAAACGAAAATTTTATTTTCTTTTAATTTTCCAAAAATTAGACAGCCTGGGTTTCCTTCTCCACTTTGCTTATCTTTGTTTATTTTCTAAATTTTGTTTAAATCTGTAAAATTTCTGATTATTATTTCATCTTAATCTTTATTAATATATTTAATTATCAAAAAGCTTATCTGAAATTTGAAAGGCACTATAAACTTTTATATAAGAAGTTTGATAAGAGATTTAAGAAATCTAATAATTTAGATAAATAAATTCTATTCCTCATACTAGAATTAATCTTGCTACTTTTTAATTTTTTTTGCTTATTATTTTTGTTCTAATTTGCTGTATGTTATAGAGAATAATTTTGGGATATAAAATGAAGATTAAGAAAAATAAAAATAGTTAGAAAAGTTAATAAATATATCAGAAAATTTAAACAATCTAATAAAAATTTTCCTTTAAATAATAGTTATTTCAGTCTTTATTTACAAATATCCAAAATACTTTTTATAATTTTTTGCATCAAGTAAACTATTTCAAAAAAGTTAGATAGAAAACTTTGGTACTCATATTAATATTAAATTAAGATGTTATCTTTTTACTTATTTCAATATTTTACTGTTATTACTATTTTATAACTATGCTTATAAATTTTATTACTTACATTTTTTATTTTTAAAGCTTTGCCCTTTTTCTTTATTTAATTATTTATAAAATAATTTTCTCATTTTTAATTTATATATTTGTTGCAACTTTTAATGCCTTTTAAAGAGGTTTATTTTTAGTTATTTTTTTTATAATTTTTTACTATTTACTTTCCTTTTTTATTTTTATAATCTACCTCATCTCTTTCGTATTTTCTTATATTCTTTATAGCATTTTATTCCTTTTTTAAATATTTATTTAAATTTGTTTATCAATCTATTTGTATTACTCAATTAATTACGATTAAATAATAAATTTTATCTTTTTTGTATATTTTCTCAATTGTATATTCAATATAATTTTCACATTCGAGAAATTGATTAGATAAATATAAAGTTACTAACCATAAGTTGATCAACTTGCTTAAATTTAAATTATATCTCTAGATTTACTTAGTTTTCTTTAAATAAATCAAACACTAAAAACTAAAAAATAATTTATGCTCTTAAATTAAGCTAGGAAAAGCATCCTCTACCTTCTATTTAGCTTTCCAATAAATAAGAAATTAAATAGATTTACTTTAAATTTAAGTTACTTAAAGTTAAGAAAGGCTTAATTTATTTATATTACTAACTTTAATTAAATTAATTAATTAATTTAATTAAATTGGCGTGATGCCACCATTGTTTGGATAACCACGAAAAAATAAAGAAATCAAATTTAATTATTAATAATAGGCTAGAAATGTTTATAGCTTCATCTGGTCCCAGCAAAATCTAATAATTAGCCAGAACTTTCTTTCTATTTCTATTTGTTAAAATTAAATAATTAGAAGCTAGCAAAAGAAATTTAAGCCTTATATAAATAACTTAATCTCTTATAATAAAAATTAACTAATTATCAAACGATCAGAATACTAATCAAGTTATTAACTAATAGACTATTTCCTAAAATATGGAAAGGTAGTTTAATCTAATCAAATGGAATTTAAGATAAAACTTGGACCAGAGGATCAGTTTACTCGAGTATGTCAACCTTAACTAACAATTGGATACTATGTAAAAATAAAAAAATCATTGCATATACTTCTAATATTAGAAAAGAAAAATAAGATGTTGATTCTGCAAAAAATTTGGCCATTAGGTAAATAAGTTTTAGACTTAAGGAAAAATAATAGTAAAAAACAGAAAGAGGAAATTAAAATTTATTTAAAAATTATTACCCACTAAACAGAAGTCTGAATTAGAAAATTTTTTTTAATCCTATTAAGAAACTCCAAAATTATGGATGCACTAAGAAAATTTGGGAAACGACATCATGGCTTTTTTTCCAGGCTTAAAAAACGAAAAAGCAAGCAATTTATAATAATTTATGATCCAGAAAATCCAGAAGAAAACGAATTCAAAACTATTGATTAATACTAACTCTACAAACTCTAATTCGTGGTAAACCAAATAAAGGTAACGCCACAGTAATACATTATTATTATTCTCCTTTATCTTATTAGAATGGTTATTCAATTAAGTTAGATTATTTTTCTTATTTTTCAGGTATTAGATGAGAGAGGTCTATTACTTCTTTAGAGGAATTTTATTAACAATATAAAATGGATGTCGGCCGCGTCAGACAAATTAGTAGGTAATCTGGTGCAGTGTATACTGCATTGAGAGTAATCTCACACTAGATGCCACCACAGGGAAGGGTGAATAAGCTCCGTTGAGACATACCTAACTTACCCCGAGGGTTCTCTCTAGCAGTATGAAAGTTTGACTGACGGGCCTTCTAATTACCGACTTAATAACTTAATTCTTATTTGTATCTTATTCAAGAAAACTGAAGTATTTGACTCAAGATTTAAGAATAAATTTTAATAAGAAGATTCCCCATTTGGAGAAGCTGACGTGAGTCATCGGATCTCTAGAATTTTAACAAGAAACATGAGAACATTTTCTTAATATTAAATGTTAATATTGAAAGAGCTGCGCGCCAATGAAGTGCTACGCGCTCTATAATCATTTTTATTTATTTAACAATAAATAAAAATTTTCATCTGATTATACTTCAGATATAAATTTATAATATGAATGATCTAATTTAAACTTTTATTTTTATCCGGTATATTTCATATTTAATGCTACTTGATGCCTCTTCGATCTTGTCTTCTCTTGGCTGATTCTTCACCTATGGGATATTTCCTGATACCAGAGTTTAAATCAGTTTCAGTTGGTGGATTGCTCCTCCCTATTTATTTATATATATAATAACAGTATTTAACTTATAGCTAAAATGCCTTAATTGAAATTTTCTAATTGCTGAGTTGAAAGTTTTTGAAGCTATTTCATTTTAAATAGCAAATTATGGTAAATTATTTAAATTGATATTAATATTATTCAAGCTCTATCATTCCAATTTATAGTATCAGAATATAATTAAAGCATAAATTTTAGTAATTATTTTCTTCTTTAAGTGTTTTAATTTTATATTTAAATTATTTAAAATAACTTTTCTTCAGCTAAAGAGTTTTTTTAATTATTTATTCTTTTCTTGATTGTGATAAGTTGTTTACAACAGCTTTTTTATTTTAAATCTTGCAAGTTTTTTATAATAAATTGTTTAGAGTTCTTTTAAAAAATTAATTTTTTGTTGTTTAAGCATACATAACTTTTATATAATGATAACTACTTTTATCATTTTCATTTTCATTATTATTATTTATTTGCTTCTGCTATTGATTCATGTAATTTCATTTAATAATGTCGTTTTCTTCTATAAGTTTTATCACTTTTAGCAGTATTATTATATATGGCTTTTCCATTATCTTTTTTCCTCTATTTCTTACTTTATTTAAACTTATAGCGTTCTCATACTAGATGTCCTTTCCTCTTTTAGAATCCAACATTTTTAAATATTTCTCTGCTTATATGTGTAAACTAGTTTTAATCTTTCTCATTATCCTTAGGGTTCCCATCACTACAATTTTGTTAGATTATTGATTGTGTCTATAAGGTAAACTAGCTAAGTTTCTCTTCTATTTATTTTACCTTTACTTCTTAGGTTTCTAATTTATTGTTAATTCCTTTTTTATTAGTTAATTTTTGTCTTCATTGTTGTTTATAATAAAGTCCTAATTTTTTATTCAATTATAAACCTTAAAATTTTAGGATTTGATTCTCGAGAGCAGTTATATCTCCATTTAGTAATTCAGTTTTAAGGCTGTTTAATTTTTTCCTTTAGAAGGGGTTTAATCCATTTTTTATATAATTAAATCTATAAATTTTGCAAATAAAAATTCAAAATTTCCACATCTAATTTAAAAAACTTAGCACTTAAGCTCCATTTAATCATTTAAATATTAATTAAAATAGTCATAAGAACTAAAAAGTATCTTATTTTAAGAAATATAATTTTAAGTTTATAAATTTAAATTTTATTAAATCATTCTCTTTTCTCCAATTCCACACACTTAAGAATCTGTTCGTCTATTAAGTTAAATAACTTCAAGTCTCTTGGATCTTCTCTTTCGTTATTAAGTACTTAACTACAAAACTCTATTACTTTATCTAGTTCCTTGTAAACTTAACTATTCTCAAACTTAAAATTTTTCTTTAAATCTATCGAAGGATTCAATGTAAACTCGAAGTTATCTTACTATTTTATCTCATCTAGCTTTATTTTAGGTTTAGAGATATAATTAAAAACTGTTAACTAATCTTCATTGAAGATGATCGTTTTCAGTTTCTCAAGTTCTATCAACTTTTTTACTAAAAAATCAGCTTACAAATAATCTTGAATTGTATCGTTAGCTTTATCTAAGAGTAAAAGCTTTTCCTGGTTTTTATTTAAAAATAAGGGTTATTTCTTTTTGAAGAGACTAAGAAATTTGTAAAAGTAGAACTAGAAAAAGTTAATTTTAAAATGATCTTCCTTTTTTACTTTCTACTAAAAGTATTAACTCTTTTATTTGTTAGACATATGAAGATTTATTTAAGTCTTAGACGTTTATAAAGGTTCTATATTTTTAGAAGAATAAATATTTTCTTTATCTTAATATTCTTGAGCATGTTCTTCTTTTTCTTAAGTATTATTTTCCCTTAAAGTATATGAAAGGGCTTCCAATTCTTGTTAAGGATCAAATTTTTTACATTAAATAGATTTTTAGTTTTATTTCTATTAGTTTTTTGGAGTTTCTTCATTTATAGGATTTTCATTTTAACTTTGAAAAATACTAGGCGCTTATGTCTTGTCAATTAAGTCACTCTTAAACTCTCTAATCTAAGTTTATTTATTTCTCAAATAATTATTAATGAAATCACGAATTCCAATTTCTTATTCTTAATTGTCATTTTATTCTTCTCTTATAATTTAATTTTAATTATTTTCAGGAGTAATTTAAGATAACTTACTTTTAACTTTCTTTTTGTGTTCTTTTTTCCAATCTTACTCTTTTTAAGAGATTTAAACTTAAGAATAACTCTTAGATTCTTTCTCACTGTTATTAATTTAATTTTGGTGTCTTTTAATATTTTTATTCAAAGGAATTTTTACTTTTAAGGTTTAATCTATATTTTCTTAGAGATCTTCAAATTCAAAAATGTCATTTGCAAAGTTATATGTGAAAGCATATTTAGAGTATATTATTACGAGAACTTGACTTAAAAGTAATATTATGTTAAGAACACCTCCTATTTAAGAAGCTACATCTTAAACCTTTTTATATCTTCTTTTATATTAAAGTATGCTATCAGCAGAAAACAATTCAAGAAAAAAAACGAAAGAAGCTTGTAAATTTTTATTTATTGTAGCATCTACTTATGTATTTTCAATTAATATATCTTTAATCGTTTATTAATTCTCTAGTAAAAATCCATCATCTGTTATTATTTCAATAGGTTTGAATAAAATAGAAGTATATTTAGGCTGATATAAATCTAGATATCAATAATAAGCATTAAGTATATTTTTTATTGGATTTTCATAGTTAGTGGCATCAACTATTTTATCAGAAAATATTATATTCAAAATTAGTTAGTTTGCAATAAATTCCTCAATTTATTCTATTGGAGCACACTATATTTCTGAATTTGTTTCGTTTTTA
The DNA here is from genome assembly GCA_946699065.1 of Loxodes magnus. Taxonomy (NCBI): domain Eukaryota; phylum Ciliophora; class Karyorelictea; order Loxodida; family Loxodidae; genus Loxodes; species Loxodes magnus. The sequence goes on from CAMPDV010002720.1 coordinate 25,388, forward strand.
CACATTGAAATTTGTATTCACATGCTTCTCATGTTGATTTCAGTTCATCATCCTCCTAATTCAAAAGATTTTAAATCGAAGCATGTGGATAGTTTATAATCCGGAAAAGGTTTACTGAATTAATCTTCGAAACCTTTGTAAAAACTTTCGTTACATTAAATTGTTGGAATTATATCACTAAAAGTGCCCGAACTATTAACTAGGGTATATCCAGCTTATATCGTAAAAAAGGAAGGAGGAACTTTAATATTATTACTTCCATTATTAAATAAAATAGCGAAGGTGTAATTGTTTATTCCAATTCATTGTTAAGGGCGTTTTTCTTATTTAATCGTTTAAGTAATGATACTTGGATTAGTTTTGAGAATCATATCTTATCCCATATTTATGAAAGATAGAATAAAGAGAATATAAGTACAAATGGACAAAATAATTCCTAAGAGTGAATGAAATCCTTTTTATCTTTTGTATGAGAAATTAATAAGCATTGGATAAATATCAAAGAAATTAATAAGTCCATTCATTTTATTTTATTAATTTATTAATCAAATATTTTTATTTAACTTAGTTTAAAATAAAAAATAGTTAAAATCTTTTAAATTTACGAAATATTTTTAGTTTAAAATTTTTATCTTTTTTCATATAATTTTTCGATTTATTTTAAAAAGGGTTTATTTTTATAAGTTTTTAATTTAATAATGATGATAAAAAAGATAGTGTTTTTTGCTGCTTTTCTCGTGGTTTAAACGTAAATGATTGAATTCGGTTTTAATTTTATAAGAATTAATCATACTTTAAAATAAGAAGTTTGCAATGCTTCCATTCTTATTTTAAAGTTTGAAAAGTTTATATTATCTCATCTTTGTAAACTTCATTTAATGTATAAATTATTTTTTATTTTATTTAAAACAATAAAATAATTTTCTTACTTTTTTCATGTATACGAATTAAAAAATTATCATGCTTTTTAACTAAAATTTTGTTTAAAATTTGCTATATTTTACTCTTTCCACTTTTTTTTTTTCCAGAGTTAAATATATTAAAATTAAGCATTTTTCTTTTAAAGGAAATCCGAAAAGTTGCTATGCAATACTTAGGATGCATAGATAGAAAATATAATATTTTTATTTTTAAGATACAAATACTAATTTTAAAATAATATTTAATGAAATAATTTCTTTTTTTTAGATTTAATTATATTATCCTTTTGATTTAAATCTCTTTTAATTTTACAACAAGTAGTATTTATTTATGTTTTAATTGTATTCTTATTTAATTTAAGTTTTATAGGGAAATTATTAATTATATACTTAAATAACTTTAAAAAAGTTACCTTAAAATATTTTATTTTAAAATCTAATATTCTTCAGCTGATAATACTTAGTTTAGTCCAAAATATAAATTAGCTAAATCTTAAAATGCATACTATTTTAATTTAAATTTGCTTAGTTTTTATTAATATTATACCAATCTTTAATTTCAAGTTATTTTTCGTTTAATTTATTATAAAAAAATGTCAGGCCTGCAAAAATCATTTTTAACTACCAAATTGACGAAAAAGGGAGAAGAAGGTATAAAGCTCAAAGAAAATAGAATAGAGTTAATTCTCATCCTACAGTTTAAGAAGAATGGAACTCTAACTTCTAAAACTCAATAGGAATAAGAGCAGTCATTCAAGAAGATATAAATCGCTGCTCCTGATATTCAAGAAATCTCCGCGATAAGAGGTCTAGCTACTCGGATCTGAAAATCTCAAGTGCGTAGGTTCTTAGACGGTTTAAAAAGAAATTTTTATTTTTTAAGATTTTTTTTCTGAAGAAAGAAACCTAGAGATTGATGTGCAAGATCAGCTTGGCCAAAAACTATATAATCTTAGAAAGATAGTCTGGAGTAAGGAATTGGCTTCCTTGTGGAATAAAAAAAACCTTTAACGGTATTCTTCAACAAACTCTAACATGAAAACTTATGGAGTTTTAATGAGGGCATTCGCTAGTAGCTAAACCTACCTCCTGTAGTTATGTAAATCCGACCAAAAAATAAATTCTTCGAAATACTAGTGAATGGAAGTTCTACTGAAATTGTAAGTGACTCTTCTCTTAATAAATAGATTACTGGTGGTAATTAGAGGCTGAGAAGACACATCACGAAAGAAAGAAAAGAAGGAACAAAACTAGAAAATCTAGCGAGGTTAACATCTCTTTTGCAACTTTTCAAGGAGGTTTTACAAAAAGCGCTTGAACTAGAATAAGAAAATAGATAATAACATTTTAGGGCAAAACATGGGACAGATACTATCTGAGGAATGAAGTTTCAGCAACATACAGAAATTTCTAGACTAATAGGAGCAGAGGAAAAATAATTACAAAAAATGATTCAACGTGAGTAAAGATGTAAAGAGAGCTTCCAATGAAGCAAAACTACTTAACTTTTATAAGTGATTAAAAATAAGTAAAGCAAATTTTAGATCTTATAAATAAATATTTTTCATATATAAATTGATATAATTTAATAATCAAAATAGAAGCTTCAATAAATAGATATTGAAGTTTAATGCTTTTTATATAAAAAGGCATTATTAAAAAGCAAAATTTTATTTATATACTCTCTATTAATTATGATTAATAATTTAATTTAAATAAATGTTTAAATTATAATTTTTATTTTAAGTTAGTAAATTAAACATTTATTTTTGTTAGTAGCAATATAAATTACAATCATAATATTAGAAAACTTTAGCTTATCTAAATTAAGGAATAATAATTATTTTTTAACTTTTTTTAAAGCAAAAATCTTATTTTTGAATAACCTATTTCGTTTAATAAATCTCTAAATTTTAGATGATATATATCATATTTTTCTATCATCTTAAATAAAACAGAATCTCATAAATTGTTTACTAAAATATTTTAAGATAAATCTATCTAAAAGGATTTAAATTTTAAATTTATTTTAGATTAAATAAATAAAAGTTATAATTTTAGCTATTAAACTGATATTTTTAATCCTAAAATATTTTTGAAACTAATTTAAAAGATTATTCTGCTTATCTATAAAACTTAACTAATAAAGCTTTTTAAAATTAAAGAACAATTAATTAATTTATCTTATTTAAATATTAACATTTAATAAATTAAGTAATTAGCTTATTGTTTATTTTTATTATGCTAAAATTTAGTTTTTACTACAAGAAAGAATAAAGATCATTAATTTTGCTGCAAGTTATGCTTAAAAATATTACTCATTTTTTGCAATTTTTAAGTAAGAGAAAATTATAGAGAAACTTGAATTTTTTAAATTTGAGTCGAGCAGTTAAACTGTAAAAATCTATAAATATATAAATTTAAAGCTGCTTGCTTATTTAAATTTTTTATTTTTTAAATCTTGATGTTTCTAATTAAAAGATCATCAATTAGAGGATTTAAAATTGACCTTTAGTGATAATGGAAGTTGAATGGCAAGAATCACTGAAAAAGAAATAAACAGAAAAATCAAGAATCTTAGAAAGATATGTTATTACTGCCACTCTTTGAAATATTTGTTTTCACATTTGTACAAAGTTAATAGATTGAGAAAAAAAGAAGTAAAGAAGAACTGAAGGAAGTTAAAAGTTGAAGAATAGAAGATCTAAATATGTTTATTTGTTATGAATTACATTCTATGGAATATTTAAGAAAAAGATACGTGATACCATGAGAAATTTCCATTTTATATTAAAAATATTTAAATTTGTTTAAAAATAAGAGGCTAATATTTATTTGACTTAATTATCTTATTAATTATTATTATATCTATATTAACTCTTTAATCTAATTATTTTATATATTTAGTTTTTTCCATTTAAATTTATTCTTCAGCTTATTAAATCTTTCCAAAATTAAATTTTAATTTTATTTTATTTGCAATGCATAATATAAAAATCTTAAAAAAGGAATAATCAAAATGCTGAAAGTGATTTAAAATGAACACTATATTTTTTTATAATTTTTCGAATAAATGAGTTTTTTAATCCTTACAATAA
>CAMPDV010002721.1:0-55932 GCA_946699065.1 Loxodes magnus
ATGATAAGTTTTCGTAGCAAGCATTAAAATATAAGTTAGAATATTTAAAATGTTAGTAATAATATAACTAACACGAATCTGTATTCGGTTCGTCAAGATATTCTTGTAGATGAAAGTTAGCCTATTGAAAAGTGAAGAAGTAAAGTAAGAAAAGAAGGAGGAGTTTCAGTTTTAAGTAGTGCGCTTTGAGAAGTAATAAGTATTTAGAAAAGTGAAGAAGTAAAGTAAGAAAAGAAGGAAGAGTTTCAGTTTTAAGTAGTGCGCTTTGAGAAGTAATAAGTATTTAGAAAAGTGAAGAAGTAAAGTAAGAAAAGAAGGAAGAGTTTCAGTTTTAAGGAGTATGCTTTGAGAAGTAATAAGTATTTAGAAAAGTGAAGAAGTAAAGTAAGAAAAGAAGGAAGAGTTTCAGTTTTAAGTAGTGCGCTTTGAGAAGTAATAAGTATTTAGAAAAGTGAAGAAGTAAAGTAAGAAAAGAAGGAAGAGTTTCAGTTTTAAGGAGTATGCTTTGAGAAGTAATAAGTATTTAGAAAAGTGAAGAAGTAAAGTAAGAAAAGAAGGAAGAGTTTCAGTTTTAAGTAGTGCGCTTTGAGAAGTAATAAGTATTTAGAAAAGTGAAGAAGTAAAGTAAGAAAAGAAGGAAGAGTTTCAGTTTTAAGGAGTATGCTTTGAGAAGTAATAAGTATTTAGAAAAGTGAAGAAGTAAAGTAAGAAAAGAAGGAAGAGTTTCAGTTTTAAGTAGTGCGCTTTGAGAAGTAATAAGTATTTAGAAAAGTGAAGAAGTAAAGTAAGAAAAGAAGGAAGAGTTTCAGTTTTAAGTAGTGCGCTTTGAGAAGTAATAAGTATTTAGAAAAGTGAAGAAGTAAAGTAAGAAAAGAAGGAAGAGTTTCAGTTTTAAGGAGTATGCTTTGAGAAGTAATAAGTATTTAGAAAAGTGAAGAAGTAAAGTAAGAAAAGAAGATAGAATTTCAGTTTTAAGGAGTATGCTTTGAGAAGTAATAAGTATTTAGAAAAGTGAAGAAGTAAAGTAAGAAAAGAAGATAGAATTTCAGTTTTAAGGAGTATGCTTTGAGAAGTAATAAGTATTTAGAAAAGTGAAGAAGTAAAGTAAGAAAAGAAGATCTAATGATAAGTTTTCGTAGCAAGCATTAAAATATAAGTTAGAATATTTAAAATGTTAGTAATAATATAACTAACACGAATCTGTATTCGGTTCGTCAAGATATTCTTGTAGATGAAAGTTAGCCTATTGAAAAGTGAAGAAGTAAAGTAAGAAAAGAAGGAAGAGTTTCAGTTTTAAGTAGTGCGCTTTGAGAAGTAATAAGTATTTAGAAAAGTGAAGAAGTAAAGTAAGAAAAGAAGGAAGAGTTTCAGTTTTAAGTAGTGCGCTTTGAGAAGTAATAAGTATTTAGAAAAGTGAAGAAGTAAAGTAAGAAAAGAAGATAGAATTTCAGTTTTAAGGAGTATGCTTTGAGAAGTAATAAGTATTTAGAAAAGTGAAGAAGTAAAGTAAGAAAAGAAGATCTAATGATAAGTTTTCGTAGCAAGCATTAAAATATAAGTTAGAATATTTAAAATGTTAGTAATAATATAACTAACACGAATCTGTATTCGGTTCGTCAAGATATTCTTGTAGATGAAAGTTAGCCTATTGAAAAGTGAAGAAGTAAAGTAAGAAAAGAAGGAAGAGTTTCAGTTTTAAGTAGTGCGCTTTGAGAAGTAATAAGTATTTAGAAAAGTGAAGAAGTAAAGTAAGAAAAGAAGGAAGAGTTTCAGTTTTAAGTAGTGCGCTTTGAGAAGTAATAAGTATTTAGAAAAGTGAAGAAGTAAAGTAAGAAAAGAAGGAAGAGTTTCAGTTTTAAGTAGTGCGCTTTGAGAAGTAATAAGTATTTAGAAAAGTGAAGAAGTAAAGTAAGAAAAGAAGGAAGAGTTTCAGTTTTAAGGAGTATGCTTTGAGAAGTAATAAGTATTTAGAAAAGTGAAGAAGTAAAGTAAGAAAAGAAGATAGAATTTCAGTTTTAAGGAGTATGCTTTGAGAAGTAATAAGTATTTAGAAAAGTGAAGAAGTAAAGTAAGAAAAGAAGATAGAATTTCAGTTTTAAGGAGTATGCTTTGAGAAGTAATAAGTATTTAGAAAAGTGAAGAAGTAAAGTAAGAAAAGAAGATCTAATGATAAGTTTTCGTAGCAAGCATTAAAATATAAGTTAGAATATTTAAAATGTTAGTAATAATATAACTAACACGAATCTGTATTCGGTTCGTCAAGATATTCTTGTAGATGAAAGTTAGCCTATTGAAAAGTGAAGAAGTAAAGTAAGAAAAGAAGGAAGAGTTTCAGTTTTAAGTAGTGCGCTTTGAGAAGTAATAAGTATTTAGAAAAGTGAAGAAGTAAAGTAAGAAAAGAAGGAAGAGTTTCAGTTTTAAGTAGTGCGCTTTGAGAAGTAATAAGTATTTAGAAAAGTGAAGAAGTAAAGTAAGAAAAGAAGATAGAATTTCAGTTTTAAGGAGTATGCTTTGAGAAGTAATAAGTATTTAGAAAAGTGAAGAAGTAAAGTAAGAAAAGAAGATCTAATGATAAGTTTTCGTAGCAAGCATTAAAATATAAGTTAGAATATTTAAAATGTTAGTAATAATATAACTAACACGAATCTGTATTCGGTTCGTCAAGATATTCTTGTAGATGAAAGTTAGCCTATTGAAAAGTGAAGAAGTAAAGTAAGAAAAGAAGGAAGAGTTTCAGTTTTAAGTAGTGCGCTTTGAGAAGTAATAAGTATTTAGAAAAGTGAAGAAGTAAAGTAAGAAAAGAAGGAAGAGTTTCAGTTTTAAGGAGTATGCTTTGAGAAGTAATAAGTATTTAGAAAAGTGAAGAAGTAAAGTAAGAAAAGAAGATAGAATTTCAGTTTTAAGGAGTATGCTTTGAGAAGTAATAAGTATTTAGAAAAGTGAAGAAGTAAAGTAAGAAAAGAAGATCTAATGATAAGTTTTCGTAGCAAGCATTAAAATATAAGTTAGAATATTTAAAATGTTAGTAATAATATAACTAACACGAATCTGTATTCGGTTCGTCAAGATATTCTTGTAGATGAAAGTTAGCCTATTGAAAAGTGAAGAAGTAAAGTAAGAAAAGAAGGAAGAGTTTCAGTTTTAAGTAGTGCGCTTTGAGAAGTAATAAGTATTTAGAAAAGTGAAGAAGTAAAGTAAGAAAAGAAGGAAGAGTTTCAGTTTTAAGGAGTATGCTTTGAGAAGTAATAAGTATTTAGAAAAGTGAAGAAGTAAAGTAAGAAAAGAAGGAAGAGTTTCAGTTTTAAGGAGTATGCTTTGAGAAGTAATAAGTATTTAGAAAAGTGAAGAAGTAAAGTAAGAAAAGAAGGAAGAGTTTCAGTTTTAAGTAGTGCGCTTTGAGAAGTAATAAGTATTTAGAAAAGTGAAGAAGTAAAGTAAGAAAAGAAGGAAGAGTTTCAGTTTTAAGGAGTATGCTTTGAGAAGTAATAAGTATTTAGAAAAGTGAAGAAGTAAAGTAAGAAAAGAAGGAAGAGTTTCAGTTTTAAGTAGTGCGCTTTGAGAAGTAATAAGTATTTAGAAAAGTGAAGAAGTAAAGTAAGAAAAGAAGGAAGAGTTTCAGTTTTAAGTAGTGCGCTTTGAGAAGTAATAAGTATTTAGAAAAGTGAAGAAGTAAAGTAAGAAAAGAAGGAAGAGTTTCAGTTTTATGGAGTATGCTTTGAGAAGTAATAAGTATTTAGAAAAGTGAAGAAGTAAAGTAAGAAAAGAAGATAGAATTTCAGTTTTAAGGAGTATGCTTTGAGAAGTAATAAGTATTTAGAAAAGTGAAGAAGTAAAGTAAGAAAAGAAGATAGAATTTCAGTTTTAAGGAGTATGCTTTGAGAAGTAATAAGTATTTAGAAAAGTGAAGAAGTAAAGTAAGAAAAGAAGATAGAATTTCAGTTTTAAGGAGTATGCTTTGAGAAGTAATAAGTATTTAGAAAAGTGAAGAAGTAAAGTAAGAAAAGAAGATCTAATGATAAGTTTTCGTAGCAAGCATTAAAATATAAGTTAGAATATTTAAAATGTTAGTAATAATATAACTAACACGAATCTGTATTCGGTTCGTCAAGATATTCTTGTAGATGAAAGTTAGCCTATTGAAAAGTGAAGAAGTAAAGTAAGAAAAGAAGGAAGAGTTTCAGTTTTAAGTAGTGCGCTTTGAGAAGTAATAAGTATTTAGAAAAGTGAAGAAGTAAAGTAAGAAAAGAAGGAAGAGTTTCAGTTTTAAGGAGTATGCTTTGAGAAGTAATAAGTATTTAGAAAAGTGAAGAAGTAAAGTAAGAAAAGAAGGAAGAGTTTCAGTTTTAAGGAGTATGCTTTGAGAAGTAATAAGTATTTAGAAAAGTGAAGAAGTAAAGTAAGAAAAGAAGATAGAATTTCAGTTTTAAGGAGTATGCTTTGAGAAGTAATAAGTATTTAGAAAAGTGAAGAAGTAAAGTAAGAAAAGAAGATCTAATGATAAGTTTTCGTAGCAAGCATTAAAATATAAGTTAGAATATTTAAAATGTTAGTAATAATATAACTAACACGAATCTGTATTCGGTTCGTCAAGATATTCTTGTAGATGAAAGTTAGCCTATTGAAAAGTGAAGAAGTAAAGTAAGAAAAGAAGGAAGAGTTTCAGTTTTAAGTAGTGCGCTTTGAGAAGTAATAAGTATTTAGAAAAGTGAAGAAGTAAAGTAAGAAAAGAAGGAAGAGTTTCAGTTTTAAGGAGTATGCTTTGAGAAGTAATAAGTATTTAGAAAAGTGAAGAAGTAAAGTAAGAAAAGAAGGAAGAGTTTCAGTTTTAAGTAGTGCGCTTTGAGAAGTAATAAGTATTTAGAAAAGTGAAGAAGTAAAGTAAGAAAAGAAGGAAGAGTTTCAGTTTTAAGTAGTGCGCTTTGAGAAGTAATAAGTATTTAGAAAAGTGAAGAAGTAAAGTAAGAAAAGAAGGAAGAGTTTCAGTTTTAAGGAGTATGCTTTGAGAAGTAATAAGTATTTAGAAAAGTGAAGAAGTAAAGTAAGAAAAGAAGGAAGAGTTTCAGTTTTAAGGAGTATGCTTTGAGAAGTAATAAGTATTTAGAAAAGTGAAGAAGTAAAGTAAGAAAAGAAGATAGAATTTCAGTTTTAAGGAGTATGCTTTGAGAAGTAATAAGTATTTAGAAAAGTGAAGAAGTAAAGTAAGAAAAGAAGATCTAATGATAAGTTTTCGTAGCAAGCATTAAAATATAAGTTAGAATATTTAAAATGTTAGTAATAATATAACTAACACGAATCTGTATTCGGTTCGTCAAGATATTCTTGTAGATGAAAGTTAGCCTATTGAAAAGTGAAGAAGTAAAGTAAGAAAAGAAGGAAGAGTTTCAGTTTTAAGTAGTGCGCTTTGAGAAGTAATAAGTATTTAGAAAAGTGAAGAAGTAAAGTAAGAAAAGAAGGAAGAGTTTCAGTTTTAAGGAGTATGCTTTGAGAAGTAATAAGTATTTAGAAAAGTGAAGAAGTAAAGTAAGAAAAGAAGGAAGAGTTTCAGTTTTAAGGAGTATGCTTTGAGAAGTAATAAGTATTTAGAAAAGTGAAGAAGTAAAGTAAGAAAAGAAGGAAGAGTTTCAGTTTTAAGTAGTGCGCTTTGAGAAGTAATAAGTATTTAGAAAAGTGAAGAAGTAAAGTAAGAAAAGAAGGAAGAGTTTCAGTTTTAAGGAGTATGCTTTGAGAAGTAATAAGTATTTAGAAAAGTGAAGAAGTAAAGTAAGAAAAGAAGGAAGAGTTTCAGTTTTAAGGAGTATGCTTTGAGAAGTAATAAGTATTTAGAAAAGTGAAGAAGTAAAGTAAGAAAAGAAGGAAGAGTTTCAGTTTTAAGTAGTGCGCTTTGAGAAGTAATAAGTATTTAGAAAAGTGAAGAAGTAAAGTAAGAAAAGAAGGAAGAGTTTCAGTTTTAAGGAGTATGCTTTGAGAAGTAATAAGTATTTAGAAAAGTGAAGAAGTAAAGTAAGAAAAGAAGATAGAATTTCAGTTTTAAGGAGTATGCTTTGAGAAGTAATAAGTATTTAGAAAAGTGAAGAAGTAAAGTAAGAAAAGAAGATAGAATTTCAGTTTTAAGGAGTATGCTTTGAGAAGTAATAAGTATTTAGAAAAGTGAAGAAGTAAAGTAAGAAAAGAAGATCTAATGATAAGTTTTCGTAGCAAGCATTAAAATATAAGTTAGAATATTTAAAATGTTAGTAATAATATAACTAACACGAATCTGTATTCGGTTCGTCAAGATATTCTTGTAGATGAAAGTTAGCCTATTGAAAAGTGAAGAAGTAAAGTAAGAAAAGAAGGAAGAGTTTCAGTTTTAAGTAGTGCGCTTTGAGAAGTAATAAGTATTTAGAAAAGTGAAGAAGTAAAGTAAGAAAAGAAGATAGAATTTCAGTTTTAAGGAGTATGCTTTGAGAAGTAATAAGTATTTAGAAAAGTGAAGAAGTAAAGTAAGAAAAGAAGATAGAATTTCAGTTTTAAGGAGTATGCTTTGAGAAGTAATAAGTATTTAGAAAAGTGAAGAAGTAAAGTAAGAAAAGAAGATCTAATGATAAGTTTTCGTAGCAAGCATTAAAATATAAGTTAGAATATTTAAAATGTTAGTAATAATATAACTAACACGAATCTGTATTCGGTTCGTCAAGATATTCTTGTAGATGAAAGTTAGCCTATTGAAAAGTGAAGAAGTAAAGTAAGAAAAGAAGGAAGAGTTTCAGTTTTAAGTAGTGCGCTTTGAGAAGTAATAAGTATTTAGAAAAGTGAAGAAGTAAAGTAAGAAAAGAAGGAAGAGTTTCAGTTTTAAGGAGTATGCTTTGAGAAGTAATAAGTATTTAGAAAAGTGAAGAAGTAAAGTAAGAAAAGAAGGAAGAGTTTCAGTTTTAAGGAGTATGCTTTGAGAAGTAATAAGTATTTAGAAAAGTGAAGAAGTAAAGTAAGAAAAGAAGGAAGAGTTTCAGTTTTAAGTAGTGCGCTTTGAGAAGTAATAAGTATTTAGAAAAGTGAAGAAGTAAAGTAAGAAAAGAAGGAAGAGTTTCAGTTTTAAGGAGTATGCTTTGAGAAGTAATAAGTATTTAGAAAAGTGAAGAAGTAAAGTAAGAAAAGAAGGAAGAGTTTCAGTTTTAAGTAGTGCGCTTTGAGAAGTAATAAGTATTTAGAAAAGTGAAGAAGTAAAGTAAGAAAAGAAGGAAGAGTTTCAGTTTTAAGGAGTATGCTTTGAGAAGTAATAAGTATTTAGAAAAGTGAAGAAGTAAAGTAAGAAAAGAAGGAAGAGTTTCAGTTTTAAGGAGTATGCTTTGAGAAGTAATAAGTATTTAGAAAAGTGAAGAAGTAAAGTAAGAAAAGAAGGAAGAGTTTCAGTTTTAAGTAGTGCGCTTTGAGAAGTAATAAGTATTTAGAAAAGTGAAGAAGTAAAGTAAGAAAAGAAGGAAGAGTTTCAGTTTTAAGGAGTATGCTTTGAGAAGTAATAAGTATTTAGAAAAGTGAAGAAGTAAAGTAAGAAAAGAAGGAAGAGTTTCAGTTTTAAGGAGTATGCTTTGAGAAGTAATAAGTATTTAGAAAAGTGAAGAAGTAAAGTAAGAAAAGAAGGAAGAGTTTCAGTTTTAAGTAGTGCGCTTTGAGAAGTAATAAGTATTTAGAAAAGTGAAGAAGTAAAGTAAGAAAAGAAGGAAGAGTTTCAGTTTTAAGGAGTATGCTTTGAGAAGTAATAAGTATTTAGAAAAGTGAAGAAGTAAAGTAAGAAAAGAAGGAAGAGTTTCAGTTTTAAGGAGTATGCTTTGAGAAGTAATAAGTATTTAGAAAAGTGAAGAAGTAAAGTAAGAAAAGAAGGAAGAGTTTCAGTTTTAAGTAGTGCGCTTTGAGAAGTAATAAGTATTTAGAAAAGTGAAGAAGTAAAGTAAGAAAAGAAGGAAGAGTTTCAGTTTTAAGGAGTATGCTTTGAGAAGTAATAAGTATTTAGAAAAGTGAAGAAGTAAAGTAAGAAAAGAAGATAGAATTTCAGTTTTAAGGAGTATGCTTTGAGAAGTAATAAGTATTTAGAAAAGTGAAGAAGTAAAGTAAGAAAAGAAGATAGAATTTCAGTTTTAAGGAGTATGCTTTGAGAAGTAATAAGTATTTAGAAAAGTGAAGAAGTAAAGTAAGAAAAGAAGATCTAATGATAAGTTTTCGTAGCAAGCATTAAAATATAAGTTAGAATATTTAAAATGTTAGTAATAATATAACTAACACGAATCTGTATTCGGTTCGTCAAGATATTCTTGTAGATGAAAGTTAGCCTATTGAAAAGTGAAGAAGTAAAGTAAGAAAAGAAGGAAGAGTTTCAGTTTTAAGTAGTGCGCTTTGAGAAGTAATAAGTATTTAGAAAAGTGAAGAAGTAAAGTAAGAAAAGAAGATAGAATTTCAGTTTTAAGGAGTATGCTTTGAGAAGTAATAAGTATTTAGAAAAGTGAAGAAGTAAAGTAAGAAAAGAAGATAGAATTTCAGTTTTAAGGAGTATGCTTTGAGAAGTAATAAGTATTTAGAAAAGTGAAGAAGTAAAGTAAGAAAAGAAGATCTAATGATAAGTTTTCGTAGCAAGCATTAAAATATAAGTTAGAATATTTAAAATGTTAGTAATAATATAACTAACACGAATCTGTATTCGGTTCGTCAAGATATTCTTGTAGATGAAAGTTAGCCTATTGAAAAGTGAAGAAGTAAAGTAAGAAAAGAAGGAAGAGTTTCAGTTTTAAGTAGTGCGCTTTGAGAAGTAATAAGTATTTAGAAAAGTGAAGAAGTAAAGTAAGAAAAGAAGGAAGAGTTTCAGTTTTAAGGAGTATGCTTTGAGAAGTAATAAGTATTTAGAAAAGTGAAGAAGTAAAGTAAGAAAAGAAGGAAGAGTTTCAGTTTTAAGGAGTATGCTTTGAGAAGTAATAAGTATTTAGAAAAGTGAAGAAGTAAAGTAAGAAAAGAAGGAAGAGTTTCAGTTTTAAGTAGTGCGCTTTGAGAAGTAATAAGTATTTAGAAAAGTGAAGAAGTAAAGTAAGAAAAGAAGGAAGAGTTTCAGTTTTAAGGAGTATGCTTTGAGAAGTAATAAGTATTTAGAAAAGTGAAGAAGTAAAGTAAGAAAAGAAGGAAGAGTTTCAGTTTTAAGTAGTGCGCTTTGAGAAGTAATAAGTATTTAGAAAAGTGAAGAAGTAAAGTAAGAAAAGAAGGAAGAGTTTCAGTTTTAAGTAGTGCGCTTTGAGAAGTAATAAGTATTTAGAAAAGTGAAGAAGTAAAGTAAGAAAAGAAGGAAGAGTTTCAGTTTTAAGGAGTATGCTTTGAGAAGTAATAAGTATTTAGAAAAGTGAAGAAGTAAAGTAAGAAAAGAAGGAAGAGTTTCAGTTTTAAGGAGTATGCTTTGAGAAGTAATAAGTATTTAGAAAAGTGAAGAAGTAAAGTAAGAAAAGAAGGAAGAGTTTCAGTTTTAAGTAGTGCGCTTTGAGAAGTAATAAGTATTTAGAAAAGTGAAGAAGTAAAGTAAGAAAAGAAGGAAGAGTTTCAGTTTTAAGGAGTATGCTTTGAGAAGTAATAAGTATTTAGAAAAGTGAAGAAGTAAAGTAAGAAAAGAAGATAGAATTTCAGTTTTAAGGAGTATGCTTTGAGAAGTAATAAGTATTTAGAAAAGTGAAGAAGTAAAGTAAGAAAAGAAGATAGAATTTCAGTTTTAAGGAGTATGCTTTGAGAAGTAATAAGTATTTAGAAAAGTGAAGAAGTAAAGTAAGAAAAGAAGATCTAATGATAAGTTTTCGTAGCAAGCATTAAAATATAAGTTAGAATATTTAAAATGTTAGTAATAATATAACTAACACGAATCTGTATTCGGTTCGTCAAGATATTCTTGTAGATGAAAGTTAGCCTATTGAAAAGTGAAGAAGTAAAGTAAGAAAAGAAGGAAGAGTTTCAGTTTTAAGTAGTGCGCTTTGAGAAGTAATAAGTATTTAGAAAAGTGAAGAAGTAAAGTAAGAAAAGAAGGAAGAGTTTCAGTTTTAAGGAGTATGCTTTGAGAAGTAATAAGTATTTAGAAAAGTGAAGAAGTAAAGTAAGAAAAGAAGGAAGAGTTTCAGTTTTAAGGAGTATGCTTTGAGAAGTAATAAGTATTTAGAAAAGTGAAGAAGTAAAGTAAGAAAAGAAGGAAGAGTTTCAGTTTTAAGTAGTGCGCTTTGAGAAGTAATAAGTATTTAGAAAAGTGAAGAAGTAAAGTAAGAAAAGAAGGAAGAGTTTCAGTTTTAAGGAGTATGCTTTGAGAAGTAATAAGTATTTAGAAAAGTGAAGAAGTAAAGTAAGAAAAGAAGGAAGAGTTTCAGTTTTAAGGAGTATGCTTTGAGAAGTAATAAGTATTTAGAAAAGTGAAGAAGTAAAGTAAGAAAAGAAGGAAGAGTTTCAGTTTTAAGTAGTGCGCTTTGAGAAGTAATAAGTATTTAGAAAAGTGAAGAAGTAAAGTAAGAAAAGAAGGAAGAGTTTCAGTTTTAAGGAGTATGCTTTGAGAAGTAATAAGTATTTAGAAAAGTGAAGAAGTAAAGTAAGAAAAGAAGATAGAATTTCAGTTTTAAGGAGTATGCTTTGAGAAGTAATAAGTATTTAGAAAAGTGAAGAAGTAAAGTAAGAAAAGAAGATAGAATTTCAGTTTTAAGGAGTATGCTTTGAGAAGTAATAAGTATTTAGAAAAGTGAAGAAGTAAAGTAAGAAAAGAAGATCTAATGATAAGTTTTCGTAGCAAGCATTAAAATATAAGTTAGAATATTTAAAATGTTAGTAATAATATAACTAACACGAATCTGTATTCGGTTCGTCAAGATATTCTTGTAGATGAAAGTTAGCCTATTGAAAAGTGAAGAAGTAAAGTAAGAAAAGAAGATAGAATTTCAGTTTTAAGGAGTATGCTTTGAGAAGTAATAAGTATTTAGAAAAGTGAAGAAGTAAAGTAAGAAAAGAAGATAGAATTTCAGTTTTAAGGAGTATGCTTTGAGAAGTAATAAGTATTTAGAAAAGTGAAGAAGTAAAGTAAGAAAAGAAGATCTAATGATAAGTTTTCGTAGCAAGCATTAAAATATAAGTTAGAATATTTAAAATGTTAGTAATAATATAACTAACACGAATCTGTATTCGGTTCGTCAAGATATTCTTGTAGATGAAAGTTAGCCTATTGAAAAGTGAAGAAGTAAAGTAAGAAAAGAAGATAGAATTTCAGTTTTAAGGAGTATGCTTTGAGAAGTAATAAGTATTTAGAAAAGTGAAGAAGTAAAGTAAGAAAAGAAGATAGAATTTCAGTTTTAAGGAGTATGCTTTGAGAAGTAATAAGTATTTAGAAAAGTGAAGAAGTAAAGTAAGAAAAGAAGATCTAATGATAAGTTTTCGTAGCAAGCATTAAAATATAAGTTAGAATATTTAAAATGTTAGTAATAATATAACTAACACGAATCTGTATTCGGTTCGTCAAGATATTCTTGTAGATGAAAGTTAGCCTATTGAAAAGTGAAGAAGTAAAGTAAGAAAAGAAGGAAGAGTTTCAGTTTTAAGTAGTGCGCTTTGAGAAGTAATAAGTATTTAGAAAAGTGAAGAAGTAAAGTAAGAAAAGAAGATAGAATTTCAGTTTTAAGGAGTATGCTTTGAGAAGTAATAAGTATTTAGAAAAGTGAAGAAGTAAAGTAAGAAAAGAAGATAGAATTTCAGTTTTAAGGAGTATGCTTTGAGAAGTAATAAGTATTTAGAAAAGTGAAGAAGTAAAGTAAGAAAAGAAGATCTAATGATAAGTTTTCGTAGCAAGCATTAAAATATAAGTTAGAATATTTAAAATGTTAGTAATAATATAACTAACACGAATCTGTATTCGGTTCGTCAAGATATTCTTGTAGATGAAAGTTAGCCTATTGAAAAGTGAAGAAGTAAAGTAAGAAAAGAAGGAAGAGTTTCAGTTTTAAGTAGTGCGCTTTGAGAAGTAATAAGTATTTAGAAAAGTGAAGAAGTAAAGTAAGAAAAGAAGGAAGAGTTTCAGTTTTAAGGAGTATGCTTTGAGAAGTAATAAGTATTTAGAAAAGTGAAGAAGTAAAGTAAGAAAAGAAGGAAGAGTTTCAGTTTTAAGGAGTATGCTTTGAGAAGTAATAAGTATTTAGAAAAGTGAAGAAGTAAAGTAAGAAAAGAAGGAAGAGTTTCAGTTTTAAGTAGTGCGCTTTGAGAAGTAATAAGTATTTAGAAAAGTGAAGAAGTAAAGTAAGAAAAGAAGGAAGAGTTTCAGTTTTAAGGAGTATGCTTTGAGAAGTAATAAGTATTTAGAAAAGTGAAGAAGTAAAGTAAGAAAAGAAGGAAGAGTTTCAGTTTTAAGGAGTATGCTTTGAGAAGTAATAAGTATTTAGAAAAGTGAAGAAGTAAAGTAAGAAAAGAAGGAAGAGTTTCAGTTTTAAGTAGTGCGCTTTGAGAAGTAATAAGTATTTAGAAAAGTGAAGAAGTAAAGTAAGAAAAGAAGGAAGAGTTTCAGTTTTAAGGAGTATGCTTTGAGAAGTAATAAGTATTTAGAAAAGTGAAGAAGTAAAGTAAGAAAAGAAGATAGAATTTCAGTTTTAAGGAGTATGCTTTGAGAAGTAATAAGTATTTAGAAAAGTGAAGAAGTAAAGTAAGAAAAGAAGATAGAATTTCAGTTTTAAGGAGTATGCTTTGAGAAGTAATAAGTATTTAGAAAAGTGAAGAAGTAAAGTAAGAAAAGAAGATCTAATGATAAGTTTTCGTAGCAAGCATTAAAATATAAGTTAGAATATTTAAAATGTTAGTAATAATATAACTAACACGAATCTGTATTCGGTTCGTCAAGATATTCTTGTAGATGAAAGTTAGCCTATTGAAAAGTGAAGAAGTAAAGTAAGAAAAGAAGGAAGAGTTTCAGTTTTAAGTAGTGCGCTTTGAGAAGTAATAAGTATTTAGAAAAGTGAAGAAGTAAAGTAAGAAAAGAAGGAAGAGTTTCAGTTTTAAGGAGTATGCTTTGAGAAGTAATAAGTATTTAGAAAAGTGAAGAAGTAAAGTAAGAAAAGAAGGAAGAGTTTCAGTTTTAAGGAGTATGCTTTGAGAAGTAATAAGTATTTAGAAAAGTGAAGAAGTAAAGTAAGAAAAGAAGGAAGAGTTTCAGTTTTAAGTAGTGCGCTTTGAGAAGTAATAAGTATTTAGAAAAGTGAAGAAGTAAAGTAAGAAAAGAAGGAAGAGTTTCAGTTTTAAGGAGTATGCTTTGAGAAGTAATAAGTATTTAGAAAAGTGAAGAAGTAAAGTAAGAAAAGAAGGAAGAGTTTCAGTTTTAAGGAGTATGCTTTGAGAAGTAATAAGTATTTAGAAAAGTGAAGAAGTAAAGTAAGAAAAGAAGGAAGAGTTTCAGTTTTAAGTAGTGCGCTTTGAGAAGTAATAAGTATTTAGAAAAGTGAAGAAGTAAAGTAAGAAAAGAAGGAAGAGTTTCAGTTTTAAGGAGTATGCTTTGAGAAGTAATAAGTATTTAGAAAAGTGAAGAAGTAAAGTAAGAAAAGAAGATAGAATTTCAGTTTTAAGGAGTATGCTTTGAGAAGTAATAAGTATTTAGAAAAGTGAAGAAGTAAAGTAAGAAAAGAAGATAGAATTTCAGTTTTAAGGAGTATGCTTTGAGAAGTAATAAGTATTTAGAAAAGTGAAGAAGTAAAGTAAGAAAAGAAGATCTAATGATAAGTTTTCGTAGCAAGCATTAAAATATAAGTTAGAATATTTAAAATGTTAGTAATAATATAACTAACACGAATCTGTATTCGGTTCGTCAAGATATTCTTGTAGATGAAAGTTAGCCTATTGAAAAGTGAAGAAGTAAAGTAAGAAAAGAAGATAGAATTTCAGTTTTAAGGAGTATGCTTTGAGAAGTAATAAGTATTTAGAAAAGTGAAGAAGTAAAGTAAGAAAAGAAGATAGAATTTCAGTTTTAAGGAGTATGCTTTGAGAAGTAATAAGTATTTAGAAAAGTGAAGAAGTAAAGTAAGAAAAGAAGATCTAATGATAAGTTTTCGTAGCAAGCATTAAAATATAAGTTAGAATATTTAAAATGTTAGTAATAATATAACTAACACGAATCTGTATTCGGTTCGTCAAGATATTCTTGTAGATGAAAGTTAGCCTATTGAAAAGTGAAGAAGTAAAGTAAGAAAAGAAGATAGAATTTCAGTTTTAAGGAGTATGCTTTGAGAAGTAATAAGTATTTAGAAAAGTGAAGAAGTAAAGTAAGAAAAGAAGATAGAATTTCAGTTTTAAGGAGTATGCTTTGAGAAGTAATAAGTATTTAGAAAAGTGAAGAAGTAAAGTAAGAAAAGAAGATCTAATGATAAGTTTTCGTAGCAAGCATTAAAATATAAGTTAGAATATTTAAAATGTTAGTAATAATATAACTAACACGAATCTGTATTCGGTTCGTCAAGATATTCTTGTAGATGAAAGTTAGCCTATTGAAAAGTGAAGAAGTAAAGTAAGAAAAGAAGATAGAATTTCAGTTTTAAGGAGTATGCTTTGAGAAGTAATAAGTATTTAGAAAAGTGAAGAAGTAAAGTAAGAAAAGAAGATAGAATTTCAGTTTTAAGGAGTATGCTTTGAGAAGTAATAAGTATTTAGAAAAGTGAAGAAGTAAAGTAAGAAAAGAAGATCTAATGATAAGTTTTCGTAGCAAGCATTAAAATATAAGTTAGAATATTTAAAATGTTAGTAATAATATAACTAACACGAATCTGTATTCGGTTCGTCAAGATATTCTTGTAGATGAAAGTTAGCCTATTGAAAAGTGAAGAAGTAAAGTAAGAAAAGAAGATAGAATTTCAGTTTTAAGGAGTATGCTTTGAGAAGTAATAAGTATTTAGAAAAGTGAAGAAGTAAAGTAAGAAAAGAAGATAGAATTTCAGTTTTAAGGAGTATGCTTTGAGAAGTAATAAGTATTTAGAAAAGTGAAGAAGTAAAGTAAGAAAAGAAGATAGAATTTCAGTTTTAAGGAGTATGCTTTGAGAAGTAATAAGTATTTAGAAAAGTGAAGAAGTAAAGTAAGAAAAGAAGATCTAATGATAAGTTTTCGTAGCAAGCATTAAAATATAAGTTAGAATATTTAAAATGTTAGTAATAATATAACTAACACGAATCTGTATTCGGTTCGTCAAGATATTCTTGTAGATGAAAGTTAGCCTATTGAAAAGTGAAGAAGTAAAGTAAGAAAAGAAGGAAGAGTTTCAGTTTTAAGTAGTGCGCTTTGAGAAGTAATAAGTATTTAGAAAAGTGAAGAAGTAAAGTAAGAAAAGAAGGAAGAGTTTCAGTTTTAAGGAGTATGCTTTGAGAAGTAATAAGTATTTAGAAAAGTGAAGAAGTAAAGTAAGAAAAGAAGGAAGAGTTTCAGTTTTAAGGAGTATGCTTTGAGAAGTAATAAGTATTTAGAAAAGTGAAGAAGTAAAGTAAGAAAAGAAGGAAGAGTTTCAGTTTTAAGTAGTGCGCTTTGAGAAGTAATAAGTATTTAGAAAAGTGAAGAAGTAAAGTAAGAAAAGAAGGAAGAGTTTCAGTTTTAAGGAGTATGCTTTGAGAAGTAATAAGTATTTAGAAAAGTGAAGAAGTAAAGTAAGAAAAGAAGATAGAATTTCAGTTTTAAGGAGTATGCTTTGAGAAGTAATAAGTATTTAGAAAAGTGAAGAAGTAAAGTAAGAAAAGAAGATAGAATTTCAGTTTTAAGGAGTATGCTTTGAGAAGTAATAAGTATTTAGAAAAGTGAAGAAGTAAAGTAAGAAAAGAAGATCTAATGATAAGTTTTCGTAGCAAGCATTAAAATATAAGTTAGAATATTTAAAATGTTAGTAATAATATAACTAACACGAATCTGTATTCGGTTCGTCAAGATATTCTTGTAGATGAAAGTTAGCCTATTGAAAAGTGAAGAAGTAAAGTAAGAAAAGAAGGAAGAGTTTCAGTTTTAAGTAGTGCGCTTTGAGAAGTAATAAGTATTTAGAAAAGTGAAGAAGTAAAGTAAGAAAAGAAGGAAGAGTTTCAGTTTTAAGGAGTATGCTTTGAGAAGTAATAAGTATTTAGAAAAGTGAAGAAGTAAAGTAAGAAAAGAAGGAAGAGTTTCAGTTTTAAGGAGTATGCTTTGAGAAGTAATAAGTATTTAGAAAAGTGAAGAAGTAAAGTAAGAAAAGAAGGAAGAGTTTCAGTTTTAAGTAGTGCGCTTTGAGAAGTAATAAGTATTTAGAAAAGTGAAGAAGTAAAGTAAGAAAAGAAGGAAGAGTTTCAGTTTTAAGGAGTATGCTTTGAGAAGTAATAAGTATTTAGAAAAGTGAAGAAGTAAAGTAAGAAAAGAAGATAGAATTTCAGTTTTAAGGAGTATGCTTTGAGAAGTAATAAGTATTTAGAAAAGTGAAGAAGTAAAGTAAGAAAAGAAGATAGAATTTCAGTTTTAAGGAGTATGCTTTGAGAAGTAATAAGTATTTAGAAAAGTGAAGAAGTAAAGTAAGAAAAGAAGATCTAATGATAAGTTTTCGTAGCAAGCATTAAAATATAAGTTAGAATATTTAAAATGTTAGTAATAATATAACTAACACGAATCTGTATTCGGTTCGTCAAGATATTCTTGTAGATGAAAGTTAGCCTATTGAAAAGTGAAGAAGTAAAGTAAGAAAAGAAGGAAGAGTTTCAGTTTTAAGTAGTGCGCTTTGAGAAGTAATAAGTATTTAGAAAAGTGAAGAAGTAAAGTAAGAAAAGAAGGAAGAGTTTCAGTTTTAAGGAGTATGCTTTGAGAAGTAATAAGTATTTAGAAAAGTGAAGAAGTAAAGTAAGAAAAGAAGGAAGAGTTTCAGTTTTAAGGAGTATGCTTTGAGAAGTAATAAGTATTTAGAAAAGTGAAGAAGTAAAGTAAGAAAAGAAGGAAGAGTTTCAGTTTTAAGTAGTGCGCTTTGAGAAGTAATAAGTATTTAGAAAAGTGAAGAAGTAAAGTAAGAAAAGAAGGAAGAGTTTCAGTTTTAAGGAGTATGCTTTGAGAAGTAATAAGTATTTAGAAAAGTGAAGAAGTAAAGTAAGAAAAGAAGATAGAATTTCAGTTTTAAGGAGTATGCTTTGAGAAGTAATAAGTATTTAGAAAAGTGAAGAAGTAAAGTAAGAAAAGAAGATAGAATTTCAGTTTTAAGGAGTATGCTTTGAGAAGTAATAAGTATTTAGAAAAGTGAAGAAGTAAAGTAAGAAAAGAAGATCTAATGATAAGTTTTCGTAGCAAGCATTAAAATATAAGTTAGAATATTTAAAATGTTAGTAATAATATAACTAACACGAATCTGTATTCGGTTCGTCAAGATATTCTTGTAGATGAAAGTTAGCCTATTGAAAAGTGAAGAAGTAAAGTAAGAAAAGAAGGAAGAGTTTCAGTTTTAAGTAGTGCGCTTTGAGAAGTAATAAGTATTTAGAAAAGTGAAGAAGTAAAGTAAGAAAAGAAGGAAGAGTTTCAGTTTTAAGGAGTATGCTTTGAGAAGTAATAAGTATTTAGAAAAGTGAAGAAGTAAAGTAAGAAAAGAAGGAAGAGTTTCAGTTTTAAGGAGTATGCTTTGAGAAGTAATAAGTATTTAGAAAAGTGAAGAAGTAAAGTAAGAAAAGAAGGAAGAGTTTCAGTTTTAAGTAGTGCGCTTTGAGAAGTAATAAGTATTTAGAAAAGTGAAGAAGTAAAGTAAGAAAAGAAGGAAGAGTTTCAGTTTTAAGGAGTATGCTTTGAGAAGTAATAAGTATTTAGAAAAGTGAAGAAGTAAAGTAAGAAAAGAAGATAGAATTTCAGTTTTAAGGAGTATGCTTTGAGAAGTAATAAGTATTTAGAAAAGTGAAGAAGTAAAGTAAGAAAAGAAGATAGAATTTCAGTTTTAAGGAGTATGCTTTGAGAAGTAATAAGTATTTAGAAAAGTGAAGAAGTAAAGTAAGAAAAGAAGATCTAATGATAAGTTTTCGTAGCAAGCATTAAAATATAAGTTAGAATATTTAAAATGTTAGTAATAATATAACTAACACGAATCTGTATTCGGTTCGTCAAGATATTCTTGTAGATGAAAGTTAGCCTATTGAAAAGTGAAGAAGTAAAGTAAGAAAAGAAGGAAGAGTTTCAGTTTTAAGTAGTGCGCTTTGAGAAGTAATAAGTATTTAGAAAAGTGAAGAAGTAAAGTAAGAAAAGAAGGAAGAGTTTCAGTTTTAAGGAGTATGCTTTGAGAAGTAATAAGTATTTAGAAAAGTGAAGAAGTAAAGTAAGAAAAGAAGGAAGAGTTTCAGTTTTAAGGAGTATGCTTTGAGAAGTAATAAGTATTTAGAAAAGTGAAGAAGTAAAGTAAGAAAAGAAGGAAGAGTTTCAGTTTTAAGTAGTGCGCTTTGAGAAGTAATAAGTATTTAGAAAAGTGAAGAAGTAAAGTAAGAAAAGAAGGAAGAGTTTCAGTTTTAAGGAGTATGCTTTGAGAAGTAATAAGTATTTAGAAAAGTGAAGAAGTAAAGTAAGAAAAGAAGATAGAATTTCAGTTTTAAGGAGTATGCTTTGAGAAGTAATAAGTATTTAGAAAAGTGAAGAAGTAAAGTAAGAAAAGAAGATAGAATTTCAGTTTTAAGGAGTATGCTTTGAGAAGTAATAAGTATTTAGAAAAGTGAAGAAGTAAAGTAAGAAAAGAAGATCTAATGATAAGTTTTCGTAGCAAGCATTAAAATATAAGTTAGAATATTTAAAATGTTAGTAATAATATAACTAACACGAATCTGTATTCGGTTCGTCAAGATATTCTTGTAGATGAAAGTTAGCCTATTGAAAAGTGAAGAAGTAAAGTAAGAAAAGAAGGAAGAGTTTCAGTTTTAAGTAGTGCGCTTTGAGAAGTAATAAGTATTTAGAAAAGTGAAGAAGTAAAGTAAGAAAAGAAGGAAGAGTTTCAGTTTTAAGGAGTATGCTTTG
Organism: Loxodes magnus; assembly: GCA_946699065.1. NCBI lineage: Eukaryota > Ciliophora > Karyorelictea > Loxodida > Loxodidae > Loxodes > Loxodes magnus. The sequence goes on from CAMPDV010002721.1 coordinate 18,965, forward strand.
AGAAGTAATAAGTATTTAGAAAAGTGAAGAAGTAAAGTAAGAAAAGAAGGAAGAGTTTCAGTTTTAAGGAGTATGCTTTGAGAAGTAATAAGTATTTAGAAAAGTGAAGAAGTAAAGTAAGAAAAGAAGGAAGAGTTTCAGTTTTAAGTAGTGCGCTTTGAGAAGTAATAAGTATTTAGAAAAGTGAAGAAGTAAAGTAAGAAAAGAAGGAAGAGTTTCAGTTTTAAGGAGTATGCTTTGAGAAGTAATAAGTATTTAGAAAAGTGAAGAAGTAAAGTAAGAAAAGAAGATAGAATTTCAGTTTTAAGGAGTATGCTTTGAGAAGTAATAAGTATTTAGAAAAGTGAAGAAGTAAAGTAAGAAAAGAAGATAGAATTTCAGTTTTAAGGAGTATGCTTTGAGAAGTAATAAGTATTTAGAAAAGTGAAGAAGTAAAGTAAGAAAAGAAGATCTAATGATAAGTTTTCGTAGCAAGCATTAAAATATAAGTTAGAATATTTAAAATGTTAGTAATAATATAACTAACACGAATCTGTATTCGGTTCGTCAAGATATTCTTGTAGATGAAAGTTAGCCTATTGAAAAGTGAAGAAGTAAAGTAAGAAAAGAAGGAAGAGTTTCAGTTTTAAGTAGTGCGCTTTGAGAAGTAATAAGTATTTAGAAAAGTGAAGAAGTAAAGTAAGAAAAGAAGGAAGAGTTTCAGTTTTAAGGAGTATGCTTTGAGAAGTAATAAGTATTTAGAAAAGTGAAGAAGTAAAGTAAGAAAAGAAGGAAGAGTTTCAGTTTTAAGGAGTATGCTTTGAGAAGTAATAAGTATTTAGAAAAGTGAAGAAGTAAAGTAAGAAAAGAAGGAAGAGTTTCAGTTTTAAGTAGTGCGCTTTGAGAAGTAATAAGTATTTAGAAAAGTGAAGAAGTAAAGTAAGAAAAGAAGGAAGAGTTTCAGTTTTAAGGAGTATGCTTTGAGAAGTAATAAGTATTTAGAAAAGTGAAGAAGTAAAGTAAGAAAAGAAGATAGAATTTCAGTTTTAAGGAGTATGCTTTGAGAAGTAATAAGTATTTAGAAAAGTGAAGAAGTAAAGTAAGAAAAGAAGATAGAATTTCAGTTTTAAGGAGTATGCTTTGAGAAGTAATAAGTATTTAGAAAAGTGAAGAAGTAAAGTAAGAAAAGAAGATCTAATGATAAGTTTTCGTAGCAAGCATTAAAATATAAGTTAGAATATTTAAAATGTTAGTAATAATATAACTAACACGAATCTGTATTCGGTTCGTCAAGATATTCTTGTAGATGAAAGTTAGCCTATTGAAAAGTGAAGAAGTAAAGTAAGAAAAGAAGGAAGAGTTTCAGTTTTAAGTAGTGCGCTTTGAGAAGTAATAAGTATTTAGAAAAGTGAAGAAGTAAAGTAAGAAAAGAAGGAAGAGTTTCAGTTTTAAGGAGTATGCTTTGAGAAGTAATAAGTATTTAGAAAAGTGAAGAAGTAAAGTAAGAAAAGAAGGAAGAGTTTCAGTTTTAAGGAGTATGCTTTGAGAAGTAATAAGTATTTAGAAAAGTGAAGAAGTAAAGTAAGAAAAGAAGGAAGAGTTTCAGTTTTAAGTAGTGCGCTTTGAGAAGTAATAAGTATTTAGAAAAGTGAAGAAGTAAAGTAAGAAAAGAAGGAAGAGTTTCAGTTTTAAGGAGTATGCTTTGAGAAGTAATAAGTATTTAGAAAAGTGAAGAAGTAAAGTAAGAAAAGAAGATAGAATTTCAGTTTTAAGGAGTATGCTTTGAGAAGTAATAAGTATTTAGAAAAGTGAAGAAGTAAAGTAAGAAAAGAAGATAGAATTTCAGTTTTAAGGAGTATGCTTTGAGAAGTAATAAGTATTTAGAAAAGTGAAGAAGTAAAGTAAGAAAAGAAGATCTAATGATAAGTTTTCGTAGCAAGCATTAAAATATAAGTTAGAATATTTAAAATGTTAGTAATAATATAACTAACACGAATCTGTATTCGGTTCGTCAAGATATTCTTGTAGATGAAAGTTAGCCTATTGAAAAGTGAAGAAGTAAAGTAAGAAAAGAAGGAAGAGTTTCAGTTTTAAGTAGTGCGCTTTGAGAAGTAATAAGTATTTAGAAAAGTGAAGAAGTAAAGTAAGAAAAGAAGGAAGAGTTTCAGTTTTAAGGAGTATGCTTTGAGAAGTAATAAGTATTTAGAAAAGTGAAGAAGTAAAGTAAGAAAAGAAGGAAGAGTTTCAGTTTTAAGGAGTATGCTTTGAGAAGTAATAAGTATTTAGAAAAGTGAAGAAGTAAAGTAAGAAAAGAAGGAAGAGTTTCAGTTTTAAGTAGTGCGCTTTGAGAAGTAATAAGTATTTAGAAAAGTGAAGAAGTAAAGTAAGAAAAGAAGGAAGAGTTTCAGTTTTAAGGAGTATGCTTTGAGAAGTAATAAGTATTTAGAAAAGTGAAGAAGTAAAGTAAGAAAAGAAGATAGAATTTCAGTTTTAAGGAGTATGCTTTGAGAAGTAATAAGTATTTAGAAAAGTGAAGAAGTAAAGTAAGAAAAGAAGATAGAATTTCAGTTTTAAGGAGTATGCTTTGAGAAGTAATAAGTATTTAGAAAAGTGAAGAAGTAAAGTAAGAAAAGAAGATCTAATGATAAGTTTTCGTAGCAAGCATTAAAATATAAGTTAGAATATTTAAAATGTTAGTAATAATATAACTAACACGAATCTGTATTCGGTTCGTCAAGATATTCTTGTAGATGAAAGTTAGCCTATTGAAAAGTGAAGAAGTAAAGTAAGAAAAGAAGGAAGAGTTTCAGTTTTAAGTAGTGCGCTTTGAGAAGTAATAAGTATTTAGAAAAGTGAAGAAGTAAAGTAAGAAAAGAAGGAAGAGTTTCAGTTTTAAGGAGTATGCTTTGAGAAGTAATAAGTATTTAGAAAAGTGAAGAAGTAAAGTAAGAAAAGAAGGAAGAGTTTCAGTTTTAAGGAGTATGCTTTGAGAAGTAATAAGTATTTAGAAAAGTGAAGAAGTAAAGTAAGAAAAGAAGGAAGAGTTTCAGTTTTAAGTAGTGCGCTTTGAGAAGTAATAAGTATTTAGAAAAGTGAAGAAGTAAAGTAAGAAAAGAAGGAAGAGTTTCAGTTTTAAGGAGTATGCTTTGAGAAGTAATAAGTATTTAGAAAAGTGAAGAAGTAAAGTAAGAAAAGAAGATAGAATTTCAGTTTTAAGGAGTATGCTTTGAGAAGTAATAAGTATTTAGAAAAGTGAAGAAGTAAAGTAAGAAAAGAAGATAGAATTTCAGTTTTAAGGAGTATGCTTTGAGAAGTAATAAGTATTTAGAAAAGTGAAGAAGTAAAGTAAGAAAAGAAGATCTAATGATAAGTTTTCGTAGCAAGCATTAAAATATAAGTTAGAATATTTAAAATGTTAGTAATAATATAACTAACACGAATCTGTATTCGGTTCGTCAAGATATTCTTGTAGATGAAAGTTAGCCTATTGAAAAGTGAAGAAGTAAAGTAAGAAAAGAAGGAAGAGTTTCAGTTTTAAGTAGTGCGCTTTGAGAAGTAATAAGTATTTAGAAAAGTGAAGAAGTAAAGTAAGAAAAGAAGGAAGAGTTTCAGTTTTAAGGAGTATGCTTTGAGAAGTAATAAGTATTTAGAAAAGTGAAGAAGTAAAGTAAGAAAAGAAGGAAGAGTTTCAGTTTTAAGGAGTATGCTTTGAGAAGTAATAAGTATTTAGAAAAGTGAAGAAGTAAAGTAAGAAAAGAAGGAAGAGTTTCAGTTTTAAGTAGTGCGCTTTGAGAAGTAATAAGTATTTAGAAAAGTGAAGAAGTAAAGTAAGAAAAGAAGGAAGAGTTTCAGTTTTAAGGAGTATGCTTTGAGAAGTAATAAGTATTTAGAAAAGTGAAGAAGTAAAGTAAGAAAAGAAGATAGAATTTCAGTTTTAAGGAGTATGCTTTGAGAAGTAATAAGTATTTAGAAAAGTGAAGAAGTAAAGTAAGAAAAGAAGATAGAATTTCAGTTTTAAGGAGTATGCTTTGAGAAGTAATAAGTATTTAGAAAAGTGAAGAAGTAAAGTAAGAAAAGAAGATCTAATGATAAGTTTTCGTAGCAAGCATTAAAATATAAGTTAGAATATTTAAAATGTTAGTAATAATATAACTAACACGAATCTGTATTCGGTTCGTCAAGATATTCTTGTAGATGAAAGTTAGCCTATTGAAAAGTGAAGAAGTAAAGTAAGAAAAGAAGGAAGAGTTTCAGTTTTAAGTAGTGCGCTTTGAGAAGTAATAAGTATTTAGAAAAGTGAAGAAGTAAAGTAAGAAAAGAAGGAAGAGTTTCAGTTTTAAGGAGTATGCTTTGAGAAGTAATAAGTATTTAGAAAAGTGAAGAAGTAAAGTAAGAAAAGAAGGAAGAGTTTCAGTTTTAAGGAGTATGCTTTGAGAAGTAATAAGTATTTAGAAAAGTGAAGAAGTAAAGTAAGAAAAGAAGGAAGAGTTTCAGTTTTAAGTAGTGCGCTTTGAGAAGTAATAAGTATTTAGAAAAGTGAAGAAGTAAAGTAAGAAAAGAAGGAAGAGTTTCAGTTTTAAGGAGTATGCTTTGAGAAGTAATAAGTATTTAGAAAAGTGAAGAAGTAAAGTAAGAAAAGAAGATAGAATTTCAGTTTTAAGGAGTATGCTTTGAGAAGTAATAAGTATTTAGAAAAGTGAAGAAGTAAAGTAAGAAAAGAAGATAGAATTTCAGTTTTAAGGAGTATGCTTTGAGAAGTAATAAGTATTTAGAAAAGTGAAGAAGTAAAGTAAGAAAAGAAGATCTAATGATAAGTTTTCGTAGCAAGCATTAAAATATAAGTTAGAATATTTAAAATGTTAGTAATAATATAACTAACACGAATCTGTATTCGGTTCGTCAAGATATTCTTGTAGATGAAAGTTAGCCTATTGAAAAGTGAAGAAGTAAAGTAAGAAAAGAAGGAAGAGTTTCAGTTTTAAGTAGTGCGCTTTGAGAAGTAATAAGTATTTAGAAAAGTGAAGAAGTAAAGTAAGAAAAGAAGATCTAATGATAAGTTTTCGTAGCAAGCATTAAAATATAAGTTAGAATATTTAAAATGTTAGTAATAATATAACTAACACGAATCTGTATTCGGTTCGTCAAGATATTCTTGTAGATGAAAGTTAGCCTATTGAAAAGTGAAGAAGTAAAGTAAGAAAAGAAGGAAGAGTTTCAGTTTTAAGTAGTGCGCTTTGAGAAGTAATAAGTATTTAGAAAAGTGAAGAAGTAAAGTAAGAAAAGAAGGAAGAGTTTCAGTTTTAAGGAGTATGCTTTGAGAAGTAATAAGTATTTAGAAAAGTGAAGAAGTAAAGTAAGAAAAGAAGGAAGAGTTTCAGTTTTAAGGAGTATGCTTTGAGAAGTAATAAGTATTTAGAAAAGTGAAGAAGTAAAGTAAGAAAAGAAGGAAGAGTTTCAGTTTTAAGTAGTGCGCTTTGAGAAGTAATAAGTATTTAGAAAAGTGAAGAAGTAAAGTAAGAAAAGAAGGAAGAGTTTCAGTTTTAAGGAGTATGCTTTGAGAAGTAATAAGTATTTAGAAAAGTGAAGAAGTAAAGTAAGAAAAGAAGATAGAATTTCAGTTTTAAGGAGTATGCTTTGAGAAGTAATAAGTATTTAGAAAAGTGAAGAAGTAAAGTAAGAAAAGAAGATAGAATTTCAGTTTTAAGGAGTATGCTTTGAGAAGTAATAAGTATTTAGAAAAGTGAAGAAGTAAAGTAAGAAAAGAAGATCTAATGATAAGTTTTCGTAGCAAGCATTAAAATATAAGTTAGAATATTTAAAATGTTAGTAATAATATAACTAACACGAATCTGTATTCGGTTCGTCAAGATATTCTTGTAGATGAAAGTTAGCCTATTGAAAAGTGAAGAAGTAAAGTAAGAAAAGAAGGAAGAGTTTCAGTTTTAAGTAGTGCGCTTTGAGAAGTAATAAGTATTTAGAAAAGTGAAGAAGTAAAGTAAGAAAAGAAGGAAGAGTTTCAGTTTTAAGGAGTATGCTTTGAGAAGTAATAAGTATTTAGAAAAGTGAAGAAGTAAAGTAAGAAAAGAAGGAAGAGTTTCAGTTTTAAGGAGTATGCTTTGAGAAGTAATAAGTATTTAGAAAAGTGAAGAAGTAAAGTAAGAAAAGAAGGAAGAGTTTCAGTTTTAAGTAGTGCGCTTTGAGAAGTAATAAGTATTTAGAAAAGTGAAGAAGTAAAGTAAGAAAAGAAGGAAGAGTTTCAGTTTTAAGGAGTATGCTTTGAGAAGTAATAAGTATTTAGAAAAGTGAAGAAGTAAAGTAAGAAAAGAAGATAGAATTTCAGTTTTAAGGAGTATGCTTTGAGAAGTAATAAGTATTTAGAAAAGTGAAGAAGTAAAGTAAGAAAAGAAGATAGAATTTCAGTTTTAAGGAGTATGCTTTGAGAAGTAATAAGTATTTAGAAAAGTGAAGAAGTAAAGTAAGAAAAGAAGATCTAATGATAAGTTTTCGTAGCAAGCATTAAAATATAAGTTAGAATATTTAAAATGTTAGTAATAATATAACTAACACGAATCTGTATTCGGTTCGTCAAGATATTCTTGTAGATGAAAGTTAGCCTATTGAAAAGTGAAGAAGTAAAGTAAGAAAAGAAGGAAGAGTTTCAGTTTTAAGTAGTGCGCTTTGAGAAGTAATAAGTATTTAGAAAAGTGAAGAAGTAAAGTAAGAAAAGAAGGAAGAGTTTCAGTTTTAAGGAGTATGCTTTGAGAAGTAATAAGTATTTAGAAAAGTGAAGAAGTAAAGTAAGAAAAGAAGGAAGAGTTTCAGTTTTAAGGAGTATGCTTTGAGAAGTAATAAGTATTTAGAAAAGTGAAGAAGTAAAGTAAGAAAAGAAGGAAGAGTTTCAGTTTTAAGTAGTGCGCTTTGAGAAGTAATAAGTATTTAGAAAAGTGAAGAAGTAAAGTAAGAAAAGAAGGAAGAGTTTCAGTTTTAAGGAGTATGCTTTGAGAAGTAATAAGTATTTAGAAAAGTGAAGAAGTAAAGTAAGAAAAGAAGATAGAATTTCAGTTTTAAGGAGTATGCTTTGAGAAGTAATAAGTATTTAGAAAAGTGAAGAAGTAAAGTAAGAAAAGAAGATAGAATTTCAGTTTTAAGGAGTATGCTTTGAGAAGTAATAAGTATTTAGAAAAGTGAAGAAGTAAAGTAAGAAAAGAAGATCTAATGATAAGTTTTCGTAGCAAGCATTAAAATATAAGTTAGAATATTTAAAATGTTAGTAATAATATAACTAACACGAATCTGTATTCGGTTCGTCAAGATATTCTTGTAGATGAAAGTTAGCCTATTGAAAAGTGAAGAAGTAAAGTAAGAAAAGAAGGAAGAGTTTCAGTTTTAAGTAGTGCGCTTTGAGAAGTAATAAGTATTTAGAAAAGTGAAGAAGTAAAGTAAGAAAAGAAGGAAGAGTTTCAGTTTTAAGGAGTATGCTTTGAGAAGTAATAAGTATTTAGAAAAGTGAAGAAGTAAAGTAAGAAAAGAAGGAAGAGTTTCAGTTTTAAGGAGTATGCTTTGAGAAGTAATAAGTATTTAGAAAAGTGAAGAAGTAAAGTAAGAAAAGAAGGAAGAGTTTCAGTTTTAAGTAGTGCGCTTTGAGAAGTAATAAGTATTTAGAAAAGTGAAGAAGTAAAGTAAGAAAAGAAGGAAGAGTTTCAGTTTTAAGGAGTATGCTTTGAGAAGTAATAAGTATTTAGAAAAGTGAAGAAGTAAAGTAAGAAAAGAAGATAGAATTTCAGTTTTAAGGAGTATGCTTTGAGAAGTAATAAGTATTTAGAAAAGTGAAGAAGTAAAGTAAGAAAAGAAGATAGAATTTCAGTTTTAAGGAGTATGCTTTGAGAAGTAATAAGTATTTAGAAAAGTGAAGAAGTAAAGTAAGAAAAGAAGATCTAATGATAAGTTTTCGTAGCAAGCATTAAAATATAAGTTAGAATATTTAAAATGTTAGTAATAATATAACTAACACGAATCTGTATTCGGTTCGTCAAGATATTCTTGTAGATGAAAGTTAGCCTATTGAAAAGTGAAGAAGTAAAGTAAGAAAAGAAGGAAGAGTTTCAGTTTTAAGTAGTGCGCTTTGAGAAGTAATAAGTATTTAGAAAAGTGAAGAAGTAAAGTAAGAAAAGAAGATCTAATGATAAGTTTTCGTAGCAAGCATTAAAATATAAGTTAGAATATTTAAAATGTTAGTAATAATATAACTAACACGAATCTGTATTCGGTTCGTCAAGATATTCTTGTAGATGAAAGTTAGCCTATTGAAAAGTGAAGAAGTAAAGTAAGAAAAGAAGATAGAATTTCAGTTTTAAGGAGTATGCTTTGAGAAGTAATAAGTATTTAGAAAAGTGAAGAAGTAAAGTAAGAAAAGAAGATAGAATTTCAGTTTTAAGGAGTATGCTTTGAGAAGTAATAAGTATTTAGAAAAGTGAAGAAGTAAAGTAAGAAAAGAAGATAGAATTTCAGTTTTAAGGAGTATGCTTTGAGAAGTAATAAGTATTTAGAAAAGTGAAGAAGTAAAGTAAGAAAAGAAGATCTAATGATAAGTTTTCGTAGCAAGCATTAAAATATAAGTTAGAATATTTAAAATGTTAGTAATAATATAACTAACACGAATCTGTATTCGGTTCGTCAAGATATTCTTGTAGATGAAAGTTAGCCTATTGAAAAGTGAAGAAGTAAAGTAAGAAAAGAAGGAAGAGTTTCAGTTTTAAGTAGTGCGCTTTGAGAAGTAATAAGTATTTAGAAAAGTGAAGAAGTAAAGTAAGAAAAGAAGGAAGAGTTTCAGTTTTAAGGAGTATGCTTTGAGAAGTAATAAGTATTTAGAAAAGTGAAGAAGTAAAGTAAGAAAAGAAGATAGAATTTCAGTTTTAAGGAGTATGCTTTGAGAAGTAATAAGTATTTAGAAAAGTGAAGAAGTAAAGTAAGAAAAGAAGATAGAATTTCAGTTTTAAGGAGTATGCTTTGAGAAGTAATAAGTATTTAGAAAAGTGAAGAAGTAAAGTAAGAAAAGAAGATCTAATGATAAGTTTTCGTAGCAAGCATTAAAATATAAGTTAGAATATTTAAAATGTTAGTAATAATATAACTAACACGAATCTGTATTCGGTTCGTCAAGATATTCTTGTAGATGAAAGTTAGCCTATTGAAAAGTGAAGAAGTAAAGTAAGAAAAGAAGGAAGAGTTTCAGTTTTAAGTAGTGCGCTTTGAGAAGTAATAAGTATTTAGAAAAGTGAAGAAGTAAAGTAAGAAAAGAAGGAAGAGTTTCAGTTTTAAGGAGTATGCTTTGAGAAGTAATAAGTATTTAGAAAAGTGAAGAAGTAAAGTAAGAAAAGAAGGAAGAGTTTCAGTTTTAAGGAGTATGCTTTGAGAAGTAATAAGTATTTAGAAAAGTGAAGAAGTAAAGTAAGAAAAGAAGGAAGAGTTTCAGTTTTAAGTAGTGCGCTTTGAGAAGTAATAAGTATTTAGAAAAGTGAAGAAGTAAAGTAAGAAAAGAAGGAAGAGTTTCAGTTTTAAGGAGTATGCTTTGAGAAGTAATAAGTATTTAGAAAAGTGAAGAAGTAAAGTAAGAAAAGAAGATAGAATTTCAGTTTTAAGGAGTATGCTTTGAGAAGTAATAAGTATTTAGAAAAGTGAAGAAGTAAAGTAAGAAAAGAAGATAGAATTTCAGTTTTAAGGAGTATGCTTTGAGAAGTAATAAGTATTTAGAAAAGTGAAGAAGTAAAGTAAGAAAAGAAGATCTAATGATAAGTTTTCGTAGCAAGCATTAAAATATAAGTTAGAATATTTAAAATGTTAGTAATAATATAACTAACACGAATCTGTATTCGGTTCGTCAAGATATTCTTGTAGATGAAAGTTAGCCTATAGAAAAGTGAAGAAGTAAAGTAAGAAAAGAATATCTAATGATAAGTTTTCGTAGCAAGCACTAAAATATGAGTTAGAATATCCAAAATGTTAGTAATTGTATAATAATTACGAATCTATATTTGTTATGTCAAGATATGCTAGTAGATGAAAGTTAGCCTATAGAAAAGTGAAGAAGTAAAGTAAGAAAAGAATATCTAATGATAAGTTTTCGTAGCAAGCACTAAAATATAAGATAGAATATCCAAAATGTTAGTAATAATGTCACAATTACGAATCTATATTCGGATTGTCAAGATATGCTAGTAGATGAAAGTTAGTCTATAGAAAAGTGAAGAAGTAAAGTAAGAAAAGAATATCTAATGATAAGTTTTCGTAGCAAGCACTAAAATATGAGTTAGAATATCCAAAATGTTAGTAATAATGTCACAATTACGAATCTATATTTGTTATGTCAAGATATGCTTGTAGATGAAAGTTAGCCTATAGAAAAGTGAAGAAGTAAAGTAAGAAAAGAATATCTAATGATAAGTTTTCGTAGCAAGCACTAAAATATGAGTTAGAATATCCAAAATGTTAGTAATAATATAATAATTACGAATCTATATTCGGATTGTCAAGATATGCTAGTAGATGAAAGTTAGCCTATAGAAAAGTGAAGAAGTAAAGTAAGAAAAGAATATCTAATGATAAGTTTTCGTAGCAAGCACTAAAATATAAGATAGAATATCCAAAATGTTAGTAATAATGTCACAATTACGAATCTATATTCGGATTGTCAAGATATGCTAGTAGATGAAAGTTAGCCTATTGAAAAGTGAAGAAGTAAAGTAAGAAAAGAATATCTAATGATAAGTTTTCGTAGCAAGCACTAAAATATGAGTTAGAATATCCAAAATGTTAGTAATAATATAATAATTACGAATCTATATTCGGATTGTCAAGATATGCTAGTAGATGAAAGTTAGCCTATAGAAAAGTGAAGAAGTAAAGTAAGAAAAGAATATCTAATGATAAGTTTTCGTAGCAAGCACTAAAATATGAGTTAGAATATCCAAAATGTTAGTAATTGTATAATAATTACGAATCTATATTTGTTATGTCAAGATATGCTAGTAGATGAAAGTTAGCCTATAGAAAAGTGAAGAAGTAAAGTAAGAAAAGAATATCTAATGATAAGTTTTCGTAGCAAGCACTAAAATATAAGATAGAATATCCAAAATGTTAGTAATAATGTCACAATTACGAATCTATATTCGGATTGTCAAGATATGCTAGTAGATGAAAGTTAGCCTATTGAAAAGTGAAGAAGTAAAGTAAGAAAAGAATATCTAATGATAAGTTTTCGTAGCAAGCACTAAAATATGAGTTAGAATATCCAAAATGTTAGTAATAATATAATAATTACGAATCTATATTCGGATTGTCAAGATATGCTTGTAGATGAAAGTTAGCCTATAGAAAAGTGAAGAAGTAAAGTAAGAAAAGAATATCTAATGATAAGTTTTCGTAGCAAGCACTAAAATATGAGTTAGAATATCCAAAATGTTAGTAATAATATAATAATTACGAATCTATATTCGGATTGTCAAGATATGCTAGTAGATGAAAGTTAGCCTATAGAAAAGTGAAGAAGTAAAGTAAGAAAAGAATATCTAATGATAAGTTTTCGTAGCAAGCACTAAAATATAAGATAGAATATCCAAAATGTTAGTAATAATGTCACAATTACGAATCTATATTCGGATTGTCAAGATATGCTAGTAGATGAAAGTTAGCCTATTGAAAAGTGAAGAAGTAAAGTAAGAAAAGAATATCTAATGATAAGTTTTCGTAGCAAGCACTAAAATATGAGTTAGAATATCCAAAATGTTAGTAATAATATAATAATTACGAATCTATATTCGGATTGTCAAGATATGCTAGTAGATGAAAGTTAGCCTATAGAAAAGTGAAGAAGTAAAGTAAGAAAAGAATATCTAATGATAAGTTTTCGTAGCAAGCACTAAAATATGAGTTAGAATATCCAAAATGTTAGTAATTGTATAATAATTACGAATCTATATTTGTTATGTCAAGATATGCTTGTAGATGAAAGTTAGCCTATAGAAAAGTGAAGAAGTAAAGTAAGAAAAGAATATCTAATGATAAGTTTTCGTAGCAAGCACTAAAATATGAGTTAGAATATCCAAAATGTTAGTAATTGTATAATAATTACGAATCTGTATTCGGTATGTCAAGATATGCTTGTAGATGAAAGTTAGTCTATAGAAAAGTGAAGAAGTAAAGTAAGAAAAGAATATCTAATGATAAGTTTTCGTAGCAAGCACTAAAATATGAGTTAGAATATCCAAAATGTTAGTAATAATGTCACAATTACGAATCTATATTCGGATTGTCAAGATATGCTTGTAGATGAAAGTTAGCCTATAGAAAAGTGAAGAAGTAAAGTAAGAAAAGAATATCTAATGATAAGTTTTCGTAGCAAGCACTAAAATATGAGTTAGAATATCCAAAATGTTAGTAATAATATAATAATTACGAATCTATATTCGGATTGTCAAGATATGCTAGTAGATGAAAGTTAGCCTATAGAAAAGTGAAGAAGTAAAGTAAGAAAAGAATATCTAATGATAAGTTTTCGTAGCAAGCACTAAAATATAAGATAGAATATCCAAAATGTTAGTAATAATATCACAATTACGAATCTATATTCGGATTGTCAAGATATGCTAGTAGATGAAAGTTAGTCTATAGAAAAGTGAAGAAGTAAAGTAAGAAAAGAATATCTAATGATAAGTTTTCGTAGCAAGCACTAAAATATGAGTTAGAATATCCAAAATGTTAGTAATAATGTCACAATTACGAATCTATATTTGTTATGTCAAGATATGCTTGTAGATGAAAGTTAGCCTATAGAAAAGTGAAGAAGTAAAGTAAGAAAAGAATATCTAATGATAAGTTTTCGTAGCAAGCACTAAAATATGAGTTAGAATATCCAAAATGTTAGTAATAATATAATAATTACGAATCTATATTCGGATTGTCAAGATATGCTAGTAGATGAAAGTTAGCCTATAGAAAAGTGAAGAAGTAAAGTAAGAAAAGAATATCTAATGATAAGTTTTCGTAGCAAGCACTAAAATATAAGATAGAATATCCAAAATGTTAGTAATAATGTCACAATTACGAATCTATATTCGTTATTGTCAAGATATGCTAGTAGATGAAAGTTAGCCTATTGAAAAGTGAAGAAGTAAAGTAAGAAAAGAATATCTAATGATAAGTTTTCGTAGCAAGCACTAAAATATGAGTTAGAATATCCAAAATGTTAGTAATAATATAATAATTACGAATCTATATTCGGATTGTCAAGATATGCTAGTAGATGAAAGTTAGCCTATAGAAAAGTGAAGAAGTAAAGTAAGAAAAGAATATCTAATGATAAGTTTTCGTAGCAAGCACTAAAATATGAGTTAGAATATCCAAAATGTTAGTAATTGTATAATAATTACGAATCTATATTCGGTTATGTCAAGATATGCTAGTAGATGAAAGTTAGCCTATAGAAAAGTGAAGAAGTAAAGTAAGAAAAGAATATCTAATGATAAGTTTTCGTAGCAAGCACTAAAATATAAGTTAGAATATCCAAAATGTTAGTAATAATGTCATAATTACGAATCTATATTCGGATTGTCAAGATATGCTAGTAGATGAAAGTTAGTCTATAGAAAAGTGAAGAAGTAAAGTAAGAAAAGAATATCTAATGATAAGTTTTCGTAGCAAGCACTAAAATATGAGTTAGAATATCCAAAATGTTAGTAATAATGTCACAATTACGAATCTATATTCGGATTGTCAAGATATGCTAGTAGATGAAAGTTAGCCTATTGAAAAGTGAAGAAGTAAAGTAAGAAAAGAATATCTAATGATAAGTTTTCGTAGCAAGCACTAAAATATGAGTTAGAATATCCAAAATGTTAGTAATAATATAATAATTACGAATCTATATTCGGATTGTCAAGATATGCTAGTAGATGAAAGTTAGCCTATAGAAAAGTGAAGAAGTAAAGTAAGAAAAGAATATCTAATGATAAGTTTTCGTAGCAAGCACTAAAATATGAGTTAGAATATCCAAAATGTTAGTAATTGTATAATAATTACGAATCTATATTTGTTATGTCAAGATATGCTAGTAGATGAAAGTTAGCCTATAGAAAAGTGAAGAAGTAAAGTAAGAAAAGAATATCTAATGATAAGTTTTCGTAGCAAGCACTAAAATATAAGATAGAATATCCAAAATGTTAGTAATAATGTCACAATTACGAATCTATATTCGGATTGTCAAGATATGCTAGTAGATGAAAGTTAGTCTATAGAAAAGTGAAGAAGTAAAGTAAGAAAAGAATATCTAATGATAAGTTTTCGTAGCAAGCACTAAAATATGAGTTAGAATATCCAAAATGTTAGTAATAATGTCACAATTACGAATCTATATTTGATATGTCAAGATATGCTTGTAGATGAAAGTTAGCCTATAGAAAAGTGAAGAAGTAAAGTAAGAAAAGAATATCTAATGATAAGTTTTCGTAGCAAGCACTAAAATATGAGTTAGAATATCCAAAATGTTAGTAATAATATAATAATTACGAATCTATATTCGGATTGTCAAGATATGCTAGTAGATGAAAGTTAGCCTATAGAAAAGTGAAGAAGTAAAGTAAGAAAAGAATATCTAATGATAAGTTTTCGTAGCAAGCACTAAAATATGAGTTAGAATATCCAAAATGTTAGTAATAATGTCACAATTACGAATCTATATTCGGATTGTCAAGATATGCTAGTAGATGAAAGTTAGCCTATTGAAAAGTGAAGAAGTAAAGTAAGAAAAGAATATCTAATGATAAGTTTTCGTAGCAAGCACTAAAATATGAGTTAGAATATCCAAAATGTTAGTAATAATATAATAATTACGAATCTATATTCGGATTGTCAAGATATGCTAGTAGATGAAAGTTAGCCTATAGAAAAGTGAAGAAGTAAAGTAAGAAAAGAATATCTAATGATAAGTTTTCGTAGCAAGCACTAAAATATGAGTTAGAATATCCAAAATGTTAGTAATTGTATAATAATTACGAATCTATATTTGTTATGTCAAGATATGCTTGTAGATGAAAGTTAGCCTATAGAAAAGTGAAGAAGTAAAGTAAGAAAAGAATATCTAATGATAAGTTTTCGTAGCAAGCACTAAAATATGAGTTAGAATATCCAAAATGTTAGTAATTGTATAATAATTACGAATCTGTATTCGGTATGTCAAGATATGCTTGTAGATGAAAGTTAGTCTATAGAAAAGTGAAGAAGTAAAGTAAGAAAAGAATATCTAATGATAAGTTTTCGTAGCAAGCACTAAAATATGAGTTAGAATATCCAAAATGTTAGTAATAATGTCACAATTACGAATCTATATTTGTTATGTCAAGATATGCTTGTAGATGAAAGTTAGCCTATAGAAAAGTGAAGAAGTAAAGTAAGAAAAGAATATCTAATGATAAGTTTTCGTAGCAAGCACTAAAATATGAGTTAGAATATCCAAAATGTTAGTAATAATATAATAATTACGAATCTATATTCGGATTGTCAAGATATGCTAGTAGATGAAAGTTAGCCTATAGAAAAGTGAAGAAGTAAAGTAAGAAAAGAATATCTAATGATAAGTTTTCGTAGCAAGCACTAAAATATGAGTTAGAATATCCAAAATGTTAGTAATTGTATAATAATTACGAATCTGTATTCGGTATGTCAAGATATGCTTGTAGATGAAAGTTAGTCTATAGAAAAGTGAAGAAGTAAAGTAAGAAAAGAATATCTAATGATAAGTTTTCGTAGCAAGCACTAAAATATGAGTTAGAATATCCAAAATGTTAGTAATAATATAATAATTACGAATCTATATTCGGATTGTCAAGATATGCTAGTAGATGAAAGTTAGCCTATAGAAAAGTGAAGAAGTAAAGTAAGAAAAGAATATCTAATGATAAGTTTTCGTAGCAAGCACTAAAATATGAGTTAGAATATCCAAAATGTTAGTAATTGTATAATAATTACGAATCTGTATTCGGTATGTCAAGATATGCTTGTAGATGAAAGTTAGTCTATAGAAAAGTGAAGAAGTAAAGTAAGAAAAGAATATCTAATGATAAGTTTTCGTAGCAAGCACTAAAATATGAGTTAGAATATCCAAAATGTTAGTAATAATGTCACAATTACGAATCTATATTCGGATTGTCAAGATATGCTAGTAGATGAAAGTTAGCCTATAGAAAAGTGAAGAAGTAAAGTAAGAAAAGAATATCTAATGATAAGTTTTCGTAGCAAGCACTAAAATATGAGTTAGAATATCCAAAATGTTAGTAATTGTATAATAATTACGAATCTGTATTCGGTATGTCAAGATATGCTTGTAGATGAAAGTTAGTCTATAGAAAAGTGAAGAAGTAAAGTAAGAAAAGAATATCTAATGATAAGTTTTCGTAGCAAGCACTAAAATATGAGTTAGAATATCCAAAATGTTAGTAATAATGTCACAATTACGAATCTATATTTGTTATGTCAAGATATGCTTGTAGATGAAAGTTAGCCTATAGAAAAGTGAAGAAGTAAAGTAAGAAAAGAATATCTAATGATAAGTTTTCGTAGCAAGCACTAAAATATGAGTTAGAATATCCAAAATGTTAGTAATAATATAATAATTACGAATCTATATTCGGATTGTCAAGATATGCTAGTAGATGAAAGTTAGCCTATAGAAAAGTGAAGAAGTAAAGTAAGAAAAGAATATCTAATGATAAGTTTTCGTAGCAAGCACTAAAATATGAGTTAGAATATCCAAAATGTTAGTAATTGTATAATAATTACGAATCTGTATTCGGTATGTCAAGATATGCTTGTAGATGAAAGTTAGTCTATAGAAAAGTGAAGAAGTAAAGTAAGAAAAGAATATCTAATGATAAGTTTTCGTAGCAAGCACTAAAATATGAGTTAGAATATCCAAAATGTTAGTAATAATGTCACAATTACGAATCTATATTCGGATTGTCAAGATATGCTAGTAGATGAAAGTTAGTCTATAGAAAAGTGAAGAAGTAAAGTAAGAAAAGAATATCTAATGATAAGTTTTCGTAGCAAGCACTAAAATATGAGTTAGAATATCCAAAATGTTAGTAATAATGTCACAATTACGAATCTATATTTGTTATGTCAAGATATGCTTGTAGATGAAAGTTAGCCTATAGAAAAGTGAAGAAGTAAAGTAAGAAAAGAATATCTAATGATAAGTTTTCGTAGCAAGCACTAAAATATGAGTTAGAATATCCAAAATGTTAGTAATAATATAATAATTACGAATCTATATTCGGATTGTCAAGATATGCTAGTAGATGAAAGTTAGCCTATAGAAAAGTGAAGAAGTAAAGTAAGAAAAGAATATCTAATGATAAGTTTTCGTAGCAAGCACTAAAATATAAGATAGAATATCCAAAATGTTAGTAATAATGTCACAATTACGAATCTATATTCGGATTGTCAAGATATGCTAGTAGATGAAAGTTAGCCTATTGAAAAGTGAAGAAGTAAAGTAAGAAAAGAATATCTAATGATAAGTTTTCGTAGCAAGCACTAAAATATGAGTTAGAATATCCAAAATGTTAGTAATAATATAATAATTACGAATCTATATTCGGATTGTCAAGATATGCTAGTAGATGAAAGTTAGCCTATAGAAAAGTGAAGAAGTAAAGTAAGAAAAGAATATCTAATGATAAGTTTTCGTAGCAAGCACTAAAATATGAGTTAGAATATCCAAAATGTTAGTAATTGTATAATAATTACGAATCTATATTTGTTATGTCAAGATATGCTTGTAGATGAAAGTTAGCCTATAGAAAAGTGAAGAAGTAAAGTAAGAAAAGAATATCTAATGATAAGTTTTCGTAGCAAGCACTAAAATATGAGTTAGAATATCCAAAATGTTAGTAATTGTATAATAATTACGAATCTATATTTGTTATGTCAAGATATGCTTGTAGATGAAAGTTAGCCTATAGAAAAGTGAAGAAGTAAAGTAAGAAAAGAATATCTAATGATAAGTTTTCGTAGCAAGCACTAAAATATGAGTTAGAATATCCAAAATGTTAGTAATTGTATAATAATTACGAATCTGTATTCGGTATGTCAAGATATGCTTGTAGATGAAAGTTAGTCTATAGAAAAGTGAAGAAGTAAAGTAAGAAAAGAATATCTAATGATAAGTTTTCGTAGCAAGCACTAAAATATGAGTTAGAATATCCAAAATGTTAGTAATAATATAATAATTACGAATCTATATTCGGATATGTCAAGATATGCTAGTAGATGAAAGTTAGCCTATAGAAAAGTGAAGAAGTAAAGTAAGAAAAGAATATCTAATGATAAGTTTTCGTAGCAAGCACTAAAATATGAGTTAGAATATCCAAAATGTTAGTAATAATATAATAATTACGAATCTATATTCGGTATGTCAAGATATGCTAGTAGATGAAAGTTAGCCTATAGAAAAGTGAAGAAGTAAAGTAAGAAAAGAATATCTAATGATAAGTTTTCGTAGCAAGCACTAAAATATGAGTTAGAATATCCAAAATGTTAGTAATAATATAATAATTACGAATCTATATTCGGATTGTCAAGATATGCTAGTAGATGAAAGTTAGTCTATTGAAAAGTGAAGAAGTAAAGTAAGAAAAGAATATCTAATGATAAGTTTTCGTAGCAAGCACTAAAATATGAGTTAGAATATCCAAAATGTTAGTAATAATATAATAATTACGAATCTATATTCGGATTGTCAAGATATGCTAGTAGATGAAAGTTAGCCTATAGAAAAGTGAAGAAGTAAAGTAAGAAAAGAATATCTAATGATAAGTTTTCGTAGCAAGCACTAAAATATGAGTTAGAATATCCAAAATGTTAGTAATAATGTAACAATTACGAATCTATATTCGGATTGTCAAGATATGCTTGTAGATGAAAGTTAGCCTATAGAAAAGTGAAGAAGTAAAGTAAGAAAAGAATATCTAATGATAAGTTTTCGTAGCAAGCACTAAAATATGAGTTAGAATATCCAAAATGTTAGTAATAATGTCACAATTACGAATCTATATTTGTTATGTCAAGATATGCTTGTAGATGAAAGTTAGCCTATAGAAAAGTGAAGAAGTAAAGTAAGAAAAGAATATCTAATGATAAGTTTTCGTAGCAAGCACTAAAATATGAGTTAGAATATCCAAAATGTTAGTAATAATATAATAATTACGAATCTATATTCGGATTGTCAAGATATGCTAGTAGATGAAAGTTAGCCTATAGAAAAGTGAAGAAGTAAAGTAAGAAAAGAATATCTAATGATAAGTTTTCGTAGCAAGCACTAAAATATAAGATAGAATATCCAAAATGTTAGTAATAATGTCACAATTACGAATCTATATTCGGATTGTCAAGATATGCTAGTAGATGAAAGTTAGCCTATTGAAAAGTGAAGAAGTAAAGTAAGAAAAGAATATCTAATGATAAGTTTTCGTAGCAAGCACTAAAATATGAGTTAGAATATCCAAAATGTTAGTAATAATATAATAATTACGAATCTATATTCGGATTGTCAAGATATGCTAGTAGATGAAAGTTAGCCTATAGAAAAGTGAAGAAGTAAAGTAAGAAAAGAATATCTAATGATAAGTTTTCGTAGCAAGCACTAAAATATGAGTTAGAATATCCAAAATGTTAGTAATTGTATAATAATTACGAATCTATATTCGGATATGTCAAGATATGCTAGTAGATGAAAGTTAGCCTATAGAAAAGTGAAGAAGTAAAGTAAGAAAAGAATATCTAATGATAAGTTTTCGTAGCAAGCACTAAAATATGAGTTAGAATATCCAAAATGTTAGTAATTGTATAATAATTACGAATCTGTATTCGGTATGTCAAGATATGCTAGTAGATGAAAGTTAGCCTATAGAAAAGTGAAGAAGTAAAGTAAGAAAAGAATATCTAATGATAAGTTTTCGTAGCAAGCACTAAAATATGAGTTAGAATATCCAAAATGTTAGTAATAATGTCACAATTACGAATCTATATTTGTTATGTCAAGATATGCTTGTAGATGAAAGTTAGCCTATAGAAAAGTGAAGAAGTAAAGTAAGAAAAGAATATCTAATGATAAGTTTTCGTAGCAAGCACTAAAATATAAGTTAGAATATCCAAAATGTTAGTAATAATATAATAATTACGAATCTATATTCGGATTGTCAAGATATGCTAGTAGATGAAAGTTAGCCTATAGAAAAGTGAAGAAGTAAAGTAAGAAAAGAATATCTAATGATAAGTTTTCGTAGCAAGCACTAAAATATAAGTTAGAATATCCAAAATGTTAGTAATAATATCACAATTACGAATCTATATTCGGATTGTCAAGATATGCTAGTAGATGAAAGTTAGCCTATTGAAAAGTGAAGAAGTAAAGTAAGAAAAGAATATCTAATGATAAGTTTTCGTAGCAAGCACTAAAATATGAGTTAGAATATCCAAAATGTTAGTAATAATATAATAATTACGAATCTATATTCGGATTGTCAAGATATGCTTGTAGATGAAAGTTAGCCTATAGAAAAGTGAAGAAGTAAAGTAAGAAAAGAATATCTAATGATAAGTTTTCGTAGCAAGCACTAAAATATGAGTTAGAATATCCAAAATGTTAGTAATTGTATAATAATTACGAATCTATATTTCGTTATGTCAAGATATGCTGTAGATGAAAGTTAGCCTATAGAAAAGTGAAGAAGTAAAGTAAGAAAAGAATATCTAATGATAAGTTTTCGTAGCAAGCACTAAAATAAAGTTAGAATATCCAAAAGTGTTAGTAATTGAAGTAAAAAATTACGAATCTGTATTCGGTTGTCAAGATATGCTTGTAGATGAAAGTTAGTCTATAGAAAAGTGAAGAAGTAAAGTAAGAAAAGAATATCTAATGATAAGTTTTCGTAGCAAGCACTAAAATATGAGTTAGAATATCCAAAATGTTAGTAATAATATCACAATTACGAATCTATATTCGGTTTGTCAAGATATGCTTGTAGATGAAAGTTAGCCTATAGAAAAGTGAAGAAGTAAAGTAAGAAAAGAATATCTAATGATAAGTTTTCGTAGCAAGCACTAAAATAAGTAGTTAGAATATCCAAAATGTTAGTAATAAAATAATAATTACGAATCTATATTCGGATTGTCAAGATATGCTAGTAGATGAAAGTTAGCCTATAGAAAAGTGAAGAAGTAAAGTAAGAAAAGAATATCTAATGATAAGTTTTCGTAGCAAGCACTAAAATATGAGTTAGAATATCCAAAATGTTAGTAAGTGAATAATAATTACGAATCTGTATTCGGTTGTCAAGATATGCTTGTAGATGAAAGTTAGTCTATAGAAAAGTGAAGAAGTAAAGTAAGAAAAGAATATCTAATGATAAGTTTTCGTAGCAAGCACTAAAATATGAGTTAGAATATCCAAAATGTTAGTAATAATATAATAATTACGAATCTATATTCGGATTGTCAAGATATGCTAGTAGATGAAAGTTAGCCTATAGAAAAGTGAAGAAGTAAAGTAAGAAAAGAATATCTAATGATAAGTTTTCGTAGCAAGCACTAAAATATGAGTTAGAATATCCAAAATGTTAGTAATTGTATAATAATTACGAATCTGTATTCGGTATGTCAAGATATGCTTGTAGATGAAAGTTAGTCTATAGAAAAGTGAAGAAGTAAAGTAAGAAAAGAATATCTAATGATAAGTTTTCGTAGCAAGCACTAAAATATGAGTTAGAATATCCAAAATGTTAGTAATAATGTCACAATTACGAATCTATATTTGTTATGTCAAGATATGCTTGTAGATGAAAGTTAGCCTATAGAAAAGTGAAGAAGTAAAGTAAGAAAAGAATATCTAATGATAAGTTTTCGTAGCAAGCACTAAAATATGAGTTAGAATATCCAAAATGTTAGTAATAATATAATAATTACGAATCTATATTCGGATTGTCAAGATATGCTAGTAGATGAAAGTTAGCCTATAGAAAAGTGAAGAAGTAAAGTAAGAAAAGAATATCTAATGATAAGTTTTCGTAGCAAGCACTAAAATATGAGTTAGAATATCCAAAATGTTAGTAATTGTATAATAATTACGAATCTGTATTCGGTATGTCAAGATATGCTTGTAGATGAAAGTTAGCCTATAGAAAAGTGAAGAAGTAAAGTAAGAAAAGAATATCTAATGATAAGTTTTCGTAGCAAGCACTAAAATATGAGTTAGAATATCCAAATTGTTAGTAATAATATCACAATTACGAATCTATATTCGGATTGTCAAGATATGCTAGTAGATGAAAGTTAGCCTATTGAAAAGTGAAGAAGTAAAGTAAGAAAAGAATATCTAATGATAAGTTTTCGTAGCAAGCACTAAAATATGAGTTAGAATATCCAAAATGTTAGTAATAATGTATTTGTTGCTTGTAGTAGTTAGCCTATAGAAAAGTGAAGAAGTAAAGTAAGGAATATCTAATGATTGTAGCAAGAAGTAGATGAAAGTATAGCCTATAGAAAAGTGAAGAAGTAAAGTAAGAAAAGAATATCTAATGATAAGTTTTCGTAGCAAGCACTAAAATATAAGTTAGAATATCCAAAATGTTAGTAATAATGTCACAATTACGAATCTATATTTGTTATGTCAAGATATGCTAGTAGATGAAAGTTAGCCTATAGAAAAGTGAAGAAGTAAAGTAAGAAAAGAATATCTAATGATAAGTTTTCGTAGCAAGCACTAAAATATAAGATAGAATATCCAAAATGTTAGTAATAATGTCACAATTACGAATCTATATTCGGATTGTCAAG
Organism: Loxodes magnus; assembly: GCA_946699065.1. Lineage (NCBI taxonomy): Eukaryota > Ciliophora > Karyorelictea > Loxodida > Loxodidae > Loxodes > Loxodes magnus. The sequence goes on from CAMPDV010002721.1 coordinate 41,828, forward strand.
ATATGCTAGTAGATGAAAGTTAGCCTATAGAAAAGTGAAGAAGTAAAGTAAGAAAAGAATATCTAATGATAAGTTTTCGTAGCAAGCACTAAAATATGAGTTAGAATATCCAAAATGTTAGTAATAATATCACAATTACGAATCTATATTCGGATTGTCAAGATATGCTAGTAGATGAAAGTTAGCCTATAGAAAAGTGAAGAAGTAAAGTAAGAAAAGAATATCTAATGATAAGTTTTCGTAGCAAGCACTAAAATATGAGTTAGAATATCCAAAATGTTAGTAATAAAATAATAATTACGAATCTATATTCGGATTGTCAAGATATGCTAGTAGATGAAAGTTAGCCTATAGAAAAGTGAAGAAGTAAAGTAAGAAAAGAATATCTAATGATAAGTTTTCGTAGCAAGCACTAAAATATGAGTTAGAATATCCAAAATGTTAGTAATTGTATAATAATTACGAATCTGTATTCGGTATGTCAAGATATGCTTGTAGATGAAAGTTAGCCTATAGAAAAGTGAAGAAGTAAAGTAAGAAAAGAATATCTAATGATAAGTTTTCGTAGCAAGCACTAAAATATGAGTTAGAATATCCAAAATGTTAGTAATAATGTCACAATTACGAATCTATATTTGTTATGTCAAGATATGCTTGTAGATGAAAGTTAGCCTATAGAAAAGTGAAGAAGTAAAGTAAGAAAAGAATATCTAATGATAAGTTTTCGTAGCAAGCACTAAAATATGAGTTAGAATATCCAAAATGTTAGTAATAATATAATAATTACGAATCTATATTCGGATTGTCAAGATATGCTAGTAGATGAAAGTTAGCCTATAGAAAAGTGAAGAAGTAAAGTAAGAAAAGAATATCTAATGATAAGTTTTCGTAGCAAGCACTAAAATATGAGTTAGAATATCCAAAATGTTAGTAATTGTATAATAATTACGAATCTGTATTCGGTATGTCAAGATATGCTTGTAGATGAAAGTTAGCCTATAGAAATTGTGAAGAAGTAAAGTAAGAAACGAATATCTAATGATAAGTTTTCGTAGCAAGCACTAAGATATGAGTTAGAATATCCAAAATGTTAGTAATAATGTCACAATTACGAATCTATATTTGTTATGTCAAGATATGCTTGTAGATGAAAGTTAGCCTATAGAAAAGTGAAGAAGTAAAGTAAGAAAAGAATATCTAATGATAAGTTTTCGTAGCAAGCACTAAAATATGAGTTAGAATATCCAAAATGTTAGTAATAATATAATAATTACGAATCTATATTCGGATTGTCAAGATATGCTATTAGTAGATGAAAGTTAGCCTATAGAAAAGTGAAGAAGTAAAGTAAGAAAAGAATATCTAATGATAAGTTTTCGTAGCAAGCACTAAAATATGAGTTAGAATATCCAAAATGTTAGTAATAATGTCACAATTACGAATCTATATTTGTTATGTCAAGATATGCTAGTAGATGAAAGTTAGCCTATAGAAAAGTGAAGAAGTAAAGTAAGAAAAGAATATCTAATGATAAGTTTTCGTAGCAAGCACTAAAATATAAGATAGAATATCCAAATTGTTAGTAATAATGTCACAATTACGAATCTGTATTCGGTTTGTCAAGATATGCTTGTAGATGAAAGTTAGCCTATTGAAAAGTGAAGAAGTAAAGTAAGAAAAGAGATATCTAATTTCAGTTTTCGTAGCAAGCACTAAAATATGAGTTAGAATATCCAAAATGTTAGTAATAATATAATAATTACGAATCTATATTCGGATTGTCAAGGAGTATGCTTTGAGAAGTAATAAGTATTTAGAAAAGTGAAGAAGTAAAGTAAGAAAAGAATATCTAATGATAAGTTTTCGTAGCAAGCACTAAAATATAAGTTAGAATATCCAAATTGTTAGTAATAATATCACAATTACGAATCTGTATTCGGTTTGTCAAGATATGCTTGTAGATGAAAGTTAGCCTATTGAAAAGTGAAGAAGTAAAGTAAGAAAAGAATATCTAATGATAAGTTTTCGTAGCAAGCACTAAAATATGAGTTAGAATATCCAAAATGTTAGTAATAATATAATAATTACGAATCTATATTCGGATTGTCAAGATATGCTAGTAGATGAAAGTTAGCCTATAGAAAAGTGAAGAAGTAAAGTAAGAAAAGAATATCTAATGATAAGTTTTCGTAGCAAGCACTAAAATATGAGTTAGAATATCCAAAATGTTAGTAATTGTATAATAATTACGAATCTGTATTCGGTATGTCAAGATATGCTTGTAGATGAAAGTTAGTCTATAGAAAAGTGAAGAAGTAAAGTAAGAAAAGAATATCTAATGATAAGTTTTCGTAGCAAGCACTAAAATATGAGTTAGAATATCCAAAATGTTAGTAATTGTATAATAATTACGAATCTGTATTCGGTATGTCAAGATATGCTAGTAGATGAAAGTTAGCCTATAGAAAAGTGAAGAAGTAAAGTAAGAAAAGAATATCTAATGATAAGTTTTCGTAGCAAGCACTAAAATATGAGTTAGAATATCCAAAATGTTAGTAATAATGTCACAATTACGAATCTATATTTGTTATGTCAAGATATGCTTGTAGATGAAAGTTAGCCTATAGAAAAGTGAAGAAGTAAAGTAAGAAAAGAATATCTAATGATAAGTTTTCGTAGCAAGCACTAAAATATGAGTTAGAATATCCAAAATGTTAGTAATAATATAATAATTACGAATCTATATTCGGATTGTCAAGATATGCTAGTAGATGAAAGTTAGCCTATAGAAAAGTGAAGAAGTAAAGTAAGAAAAGAATATCTAATGATAAGTTTTCGTAGCAAGCACTAAAATATGAGTTAGAATATCCAAAATGTTAGTAATTGTATAATAATTACGAATCTGTATTCGGTATGTCAAGATATGCTTGTAGATGAAAGTTAGCCTATAGAAAAGTGAAGAAGTAAAGTAAGAAAAGAATATCTAATGATAAGTTTTCGTAGCAAGCACTAAAATATGAGTTAGAATATCCAAAATGTTAGTAATTGTATAATAATTACGAATCTGTATTCGGTATGTCAAGATATGCTTGTAGATGAAAGTTAGCCTATAGAAAAGTGAAGAAGTAAAGTAAGAAAAGAATATCTAATGATAAGTTTTCGTAGCAAGCACTAAAATATGAGTTAGGAATATCCAAAATGTTAGTAATAATATAATAATTACGAATCTATATTCGGTATGTCAAGATATGCTAGTAGATGAAAGTTAGCCTATAGAAAAGTGAAGAAGTAAAGTAAGAAAAGAATATCTAATGATAAGTTTTCGTAGCAAGCACTAAAATATGAGTTAGAATATCCAAAATGTTAGTAATAATGTCACAATTACGAATCTATATTTGTTATGTCAAGATATGCTTGTAGATGAAAGTTAGCCTATAGAAAAGTGGAAGAAGTAAAGTAAGAAAAAGAATATCTAATGATAAGTTTTCGTAGCAAGCACTAAAATATGAGTTAGAATATCCAAAATGTTAGTAATAATATAATAATTACGAATCTATATTCGGATTGTCAAGATATGCTAGTAGATGAAAGTTAGCCTATAGAAAAGTGAAGAAGTAAAGTAAGAAAAGAATATCTAATGATAAGTTTTCGTAGCAAGCACTAAAATATGAGTTAGAATATCCAAAATGTTAGTAATTGTATAATAATTACGAATCTGTATTCGGTATGTCAAGATATGCTTGTAGATGAAAGTTAGCCTATAGAAAAGTGAAGAAGTAAAGTAAGAAAAGAATATCTAATGATAAGTTTTTCGTAGCAAGCACTAAAATATGAGTTAGAATATCCAAAATGTTAGTAATAATGTCACAATTACGAATCTATATTTGTTATGTCAAGATATGCTTGTAGATGAAAGTTAGCCTATAGAAAAGTGAAGAAGTAAAGTAAGAAAAGAATATCTAATGATAAGTTTTCGTAGCAAGCACTAAAATATGAGTTAGAATATCCAAAATGTTAGTAATAATATAATAATTACGAATCTATATTCGGATTGTCAAGATATGCTAGTAGATTAAAGTTAGCCTATAGAAAAGTGAAGAAGTAAAGTAAGAAAAGAATATCTAATGATAAGTTTTCGTAGCAAGCACTAAAATATGAGTTAGAATATCCAAAATGTTAGTAATAATGTCACAATTACGAATCTATATTTGTTATGTCAAGATATGCTAGTAGATGAAAGTTAGCCTATAGAAAAGTGAAGAAGTAAAGTAAGAAAAGAATATCTAATGATAAGTTTTCGTAGCAAGCACTAAAATATAAGATAGAATATCCAAAATGTTAGTAATAATGTCACAATTACGAATCTATATTCGGATTGTCAAGATATGCTAGTAGATGAAAGTTAGCCTATTGAAAAGTGAAGAAGTAAAGTAAGAAAAGAATATCTAATGATAAGTTTTCGTAGCAAGTCACTAAAATATGAGTTAGAATATCCAAAATGTTAGTAATAATATAATAATTACGAATCTATATTCGGATTGTCAAGATATGCTAGTAGATGAAAGTTAGCCTATAGAAAAGTGAAGAAGTAAAGTAAGAAAAGAATATCTAATGATAAGTTTTCGTAGCAAGCACTAAAATATGAGTTAGAATATCCAAAATGTTAGTAATAATATAATAATTACGAATCTATATTCGGATTGTCAAGATATGCTAGTAGATGAAAGTTAGCCTATTGAAAAGTGAAGAAGTAAAGTAAGAAAAGAATATCTAATGATAAGTTTTCGTAGCAAGCACTAAAATATGAGTTAGAATATCCAAAATGTTAGTAATAATATAATAATTACGAATCTATATTCGGATGTCAAGATATGCTAGTAGATGAAAGTTAGCCTATAGAAAAGTGAAGAAGTAAAGTAAGAAAAGAATATCTAATGATAAGTTTTCGTAGCAAGCACTAAAATATGAGTTAGAATATCCAAAATGTTAGTAATTGTATAATAATTACGAATCTGTATTCGGTATGTCAAGATATGCTTGTAGATGAAAGTTAGTCTATAGAAAAGTGAAGAAGTAAAGTAAGAAAAGAATATCTAATGATAAGTTTTCGTAGCAAGCACTAAAATATGAGTTAGAATATCCAAAATGTTAGTAATTGTATAATAATTACGAATCTGTATCGGTATGTCAAGATATGCTAGTAGATGAAAGTTAGCCTATAGAAAAGTGAAGAAGTAAAGTAAGAAAAGAATATCTAATGATAAGTTTTCGTAGCAAGCACTAAAATATGAGTTAGAATATCCAAAATGTTAGTAATAATGTCACAATTACGAATCTATATTTGTTATGTCAAGATATGCTTGTAGATGAAAGTTAGCCTATAGAAAAGTGAAGAAGTAAAGTAAGAAAAGAATATCTAATGATAAGTTTTCGTAGCAAGCACTAAAATATGAGTTAGAATATCCAAAATGTTAGTAATAATATAATAATTACGAATCTATATTCGGATTGTCAAGATATGCTAGTAGATGAAAGTTAGCCTATAGAAAAGTGAAGAAGTAAAGTAAGAAAAGAATATCTAATGATAAGTTTTTCGTAGCAAGCACTAAAATATAAGATAGAATATCCAAAATGTTAGTAATAATGTCACAATTACGAATCTATATTCGGATTGTCAAGAATATGCTAGTAGATGAAAGTTAGCCTATTGAAAAGTGAAGAAGTAAAGTAAGAAAAGAATATCTAATGATAAGTTTTCGTAGCAAGCACTAAAATATGAGTTAGAATATCCAAAATGTTAGTAATAATATAATAATTACGAATCTATATTCGGATTGTCAAGATATGCTAGTAGATGAAAGTTAGCCTATAGAAAAGTGAAGAAGTAAAGTAAGAAAAGAATATCTAATGATAAGTTTTCGTAGCAAGCACTAAAATATGAGTTAGAATATCCAAAATGTTAGTAATTGTATAATAATTACGAATCTATATTTGTTATGTCAAGATATGCTTGTAGATGAAAGTTAGCCTATAGAAAAGTGAAGAAGTAAAGTAAGAAAAGAATATCTAATGATAAGTTTTCGTAGCAAGCACTAAAATATGAGTTAGAATATCCAAAATGTTAGTAATTGTATAATAATTACGAATCTGTATTCGGTATGTCAAGATATGCTTGTAGATGAAAGTTAGTCTATAGAAAAGTGAAGAAGTAAAGTAAGAAAAGAATATCTAATGATAAGTTTTCGTAGCAAGCACTAAAATATGAGTTAGAATATCCAAAATGTTAGTAATAATGTCACAATTACGAATCTATATTTGTTATGTCAAGATATGCTTGTAGATGAAAGTTAGCCTATAGAAAAGTGAAGAAGTAAAGTAAGAAAAGAATATCTAATGATAAGTTTTCGTAGCAAGCACTAAAATATGAGTTAGAATATCCAAAATGTTAGTAATAATATAATAATTACGAATCTATATTTGTTATGTCAAGATATGCTAGTAGATGAAAGTTAGCCTATAGAAAAGTGAAGAAGTAAAGTAAGAAAAGAATATCTAATGATAAGTTTTTCGTAGCAAGCACTAAAATATGAGTTAGAATATCCAAAAATGTTAGTAATTGTATAATAATTACGAATCTGTATTCGGTATGTCAAGATATGCTTGTAGATGAAAGTTAGTCTATAGAAAAGTGAAGAAGTAAAGTAAGAAAAGAATATCTAATGATAAGTTTTCGTAGCAAGCACTAAAATATGAGTTAGAATATCCAAAATGTTAGTAATAATATAATAATTACGAATCTATATTCGGATTGTCAAGATATGCTAGTAGATGAAAGTTAGCCTATAGAAAAGTGAAGAAGTAAAGTAAGAAAAGAATATCTAATGATAAGTTTTCGTAGCAAGCACTAAAATATGAGTTAGAATATCCAAAATGTTAGTAATTGTATAATAATTACGAATCTGTATTCGGTATGTCAAGATATGCTTGTAGATGAAAGTTAGTCTATAGAAAAGTGAAGAAGTAAAGTAAGAAAAGAATATCTAATGATAAGTTTTCGTAGCAAGCACTAAAATATGAGTTAGAATATCCAAAATGTTAGTAATAATGTCACAATTACGAATCTATATTTGTTATGTCAAGATATGCTTGTAGATGAAAGTTAGCCTATAGAAAAGTGAAGAAGTAAAGTAAGAAAAGAATATCTAATGATAAGTTTTCGTAGCAAGCACTAAAATATGAGTTAGAATATCCAAAATGTTAGTAATAATATAATAATTACGAATCTATATTCGGATTGTCAAGATATGCTAGTAGATGAAAGTTAGCCTATAGAAAAGTGAAGAAGTAAAGTAAGAAAAGAATATCTAATGATAAGTTTTCGTAGCAAGCACTAAAATATAAAATAGAATATCCAAAATGTTAGTAATAATGTCACAATTACGAATCTATATTCGGATTGTCAAGATATGCTAGTAGATGAAAGTTAGCCTATTGAAAAGTGAAGAAGTAAAGTAAGAAAAGAATATCTAATGATAAGTTTTCGTAGCAAGCACTAAAATATGAGTTAGAATATCCAAAATGTTAGTAATAATATAATAATTACGAATCTATATTCGGATTGTCAAGATATGCTAGTAGATGAAAGTTAGCCTATAGAAAAGTGAAGAAGTAAAGTAAGAAAAGAATATCTAATGATAAGGTTTTCGTAGCAAGCACTAAAATATGAGTTAGAATATCCAAAATGTTAGTAATAATGTCACAATTACGAATCTATATTTGTTATGTCAAGATATGCTTGTAGATGAAAGTTAGCCTATAGAAAAGTGAAGAAGTAAAGTAAGAAAAGAATATCTAATGATAAGTTTTCGTAGCAAGCACTAAAATATGAGTTAGAATATCCAAAATGTTAGTAATAATGTCACAATTACGAATCTATATTTGTTATGTCAAGATATGCTTGTAGATGAAAGTTAGCCTATAGAAAAGTGAAGAAGTAAAGTAAGAAAAGAATATCTAATGATAAGTTTTCGTAGCAAGCACTAAAATATGAGTTAGAATATCCAAAATGTTAGTAATAATATAATAATTACGAATCTATATTCGGATTGTCAAGATATGCTAGTAGATGAAAGTTAGCCTATAGAAAAGTGAAGAAGTAAAGTAAGAAAAGAATATCTAATGATAAGTTTTCGTAGCAAGCACTAAAATATAAGATAGAATATCCAAAATGTTAGTAATAATGTCACAATTACGAATCTATATTCGGATTGTCAAGATATGCTAGTAGATGAAAGTTAGCCTATAGAAAAGTGAAGAAGTAAAGTAAGAAAAGAATATCTAATGATAAGTTTTCGTAGCAAGCACTAAAATATGAGTTAGAATATCCAAAATGTTAGTAATTGTATAATAAATACGAATCTGTATTCGGTATGTCAAGATATGCTTGTAGATGAAAGTTAGTCTATAGAAAAGTGAAGAAGTAAAGTAAGAAAAGAATATCTAATGATAAGTTTTCGTAGCAAGCACTAAAATATGAGTTAGAATATCCAAAATGTTAGTAATAATGTCACAATTACGAATCTATATTTGTTATGTCAAGATATGCTTGTAGATGAAAGTTAGCCTATAGAAAAGTGAAGAAGTAAAGTAAGAAAAGAATATCTAATGATAAGTTTTCGTAGCAAGCACTAAAATATGAGTTAGAATATCCAAAATGTTAGTAATAATATAATAATTACGAATCTATATTCGGATTGTCAAGATATGCTAGTAGATGAAAGTTAGCCTATAGAAAAGTGAAGAAGTAAAGTAAGAAAAGAATATCTAATGATAAGTTTTCGTAGCAAGCACTAAAATATAAGATAGAATATCCAAAATGTTAGTAATAATGTCACAATTACGAATCTATATTCGGATTGTCAAGATATGCTAGTAGATGAAAGTTAGCCTATTGAAAAGTGAAGAAGTAAAGTAAGAAAAGAATATCTAATGATAAGTTTTCGTAGCAAGCACTAAAATATGAGTTAGAATATCCAAAAATGTTAGTAATAATATAATAATTACGAATCTATATTCGGATTGTCAAGATATGCTAGTAGATGAAAGTTAGCCTATAGAAAAGTGAAGAAGTAAAGTAAGAAAAGAATATCTAATGATAAGTTTTCGTAGCAAGCACTAAAAATATGAGTTAGAATATCCAAAATGTTAGTAATAATGTCACAATTACGAATCTATATTTGTTATGTCAAGATATGCTTGTAGATGAAAGTTAGCCTATAGAAAAGTGAAGAAGTAAAGTAAGAAAAGAATATCTAATGATAAGTTTTCGTAGCAAGCACTAAAATATAAGATAGAATATCCAAAATGTTAGTAATAATGTCACAATTACGAATCTATATTCGGATTGTCAAGATATGCTAGTAGATGAAAGTTAGCCTATAGAAAAGTGAAGAAGTAAAGTAAGAAAAGAATATCTAATGATAAGTTTTCGTAGCAAGCACTAAAATATGAGTTAGAATATCCAAAATGTTAGTAATAATGTCACAATTACGAATCTATATTTGTTATGTCAAGATATGCTTGTAGATGAAAGTTAGCCTATAGAAAAGTGAAGAAGTAAAGTAAGAAAAGAATATCTAATGATAAGTTTTCGTAGCAAGCACTAAAATATGAGTTAGAATATCCAAAATGTTAGTAATTGTATAATAATTACGAATCTGTATTCGGTATGTCAAGATATGCTTGTAGATGAAAGTTAGTCTATAGAAAAGTGAAGAAGTAAAGTAAGAAAAGAATATCTAATGATAAGTTTTCGTAGCAAGCACTAAAATATGAGTTAGAATATCCAAAATGTTAGTAATAATATAATAATTACGAATCTATATTCGGATTGTCAAGATATGCTAGTAGATGAAAGTTAGCCTATAGAAAAGTGAAGAAGTAAAGTAAGAAAAGAATATCTAATGATAAGTTTTCGTAGCAAGCACTAAAATATGAGTTAGAATATCCAAAATGTTAGTAATTGTATAATAATTACGAATCTGTATTCGGTATGTCAAGATATGCTTGTAGATGAAAGTTAGTCTATAGAAAAGTGAAGAAGTAAAGTAAGAAAAGAATATCTAATGATAAGTTTTCGTAGCAAGCACTAAAATATGAGTTAGAATATCCAAAATGTTAGTAATAATGTCACAATTACGAATCTATATTTGTTATGTCAAGATATGCTTGTAGATGAAAGTTAGCCTATAGAAAAGTGAAGAAGTAAAGTAAGAAAAGAATATCTAATGATAAGTTTTCGTAGCAAGCACTAAAATATGAGTTAGAATATCCAAAAATGTTAGTAATAATATAATAATTACGAATCTATATTCGGATTGTCAAGATATGCTAGTAGATGAAAGTTAGCCTATAGAAAAGTGAAGAAGTAAAGTAAGAAAAGAATATCTAATGATAAGTTTTCGTAGCAAGCACTAAAATATAAGATAGAATATCCAAAATGTTAGTAATAATGTCACAATTACGAATCTATATTCGGATTGTCAAGATATGCTAGTAGATGAAAGTTAGCCTATTGAAAAGTGAAGAAGTAAAGTAAGAAAAGAATATCTAATGATAAGTTTTCGTAGCAAGCACTAAAATATGAGTTAGAATATCCAAAATGTTAGTAATAATATAATAATTACGAATCTATATTCGGATTGTCAAGATATGCTAGTAGATGAAAGTTAGCCTATAGAAAAGTGAAGAAGTAAAGTAAGAAAAGAATATCTAATGATAAGTTTTCGTAGCAAGCACTAAAATATGAGTTAGAATATCCAAAATGTTAGTAATAATGTCACAATTACGAATCTATATTTGTTATGTCAAGATATGCTTGTAGATGAAAGTTAGCCTATAGAAAAGTGAAGAAGTAAAGTAAGAAAAGAATATCTAATGATAAGTTTTCGTAGCAAGCACTAAAATATGAGTTAGAATATCCAAAATGTTAGTAATAATGTCACAATTACGAATCTATATTTGTTATGTCAAGATATGCTTGTAGATGAAAGTTAGCCTATAGAAAAGTGAAGAAGTAAAGTAAGAAAAGAATATCTAATGATAAGTTTTCGTAGCAAGCACTAAAATATGAGTTAGAATATCCAAAATGTTAGTAATAATATAATAATTACGAATCTATATTCGGATTGTCAAGATATGCTAGTAGATGAAAGTTTAGCCTATAGAAAAGTGAAGAAGTAAAGTAAGAAAAGAATATCTAATGATAAGTTTTCGTAGCAAGCACTAAAATATAAGATAGAATATCCAAATGTTAGTAATAATGTCACAATTACGAATCTATATTCGGATTGTCAAGATATGCTAGTAGATGAAAGTTAGGCCTATTGAAAAGTGAAGAAGTAAAGTAAGAAAAGAATATCTAATGATAAGTTTTCGTAGCAAGCACTAAAATATGAGTTAGAATATCCAAAATGTTAGTAATAATATAATAATTACGAATCTATATTCGGATTGTCAAGATATGCTAGTAGATGAAAGTTAGCCTATAGAAAAGTGAAGAAGTAAGTAAGAAAAGAATATCTAATGATAAGTTTTCGTAGCAAGCACTAAAATATGAGTTAGAATATCCAAAATGTTAGTAATTGTATAATAATTACGAATCTGTATTCGGTATGTCAAGATATGCTTGTAGATGATAAGTTAGTCTATAGAAAAGTGAAGAAGTAAAGTAAGAAAAGAATATCTAATGATAAGTTTTCGTAGCAAGCACTAAAATATGAGTTAGAATATCCAAAATGTTAGTAATAATGTCACAATTACGAATCTATATTCGGATTGTCAAGATATGCTAGTAGATGAAAGTTAGCCTATAGAAAAGTGAAGAAGTAAAGTAAGAAAAGAATATCTAATGATAAGTTTTCGTAGCAAGCACTAAAATATAAGATAGAATATCCAAAATGTTAGTAATAATGTCACAATTACGAATCTATATTCGGATTGTCAAGATATGCTAGTAGATGAAAGTTAGCCTATTGAAAAGTGAAGAAGTAAAGTAAGAAAAGAATATCTAATGATAAGTTTTCGTAGCAAGCACTAAAATATGAGTTAGAATATCCAAAATGTTAGTAATAATATAATAATTACGAATCTATATTCGGATTGTCAAGATATGCTAGTAGATGAAAGTTAGCCTATAGAAAAGTGAAGAAGTAAAGTAAGAAAAGAATATCTAATGATAAGTTTTCGTAGCAAGCACTAAAATATGAGTTAGAATATCCAAAATGTTAGTAATAATATAATAATTACGAATCTATATTCGGATTGTCAAGATATGCTAGTAGATGAAAGTTAGCCTATAGAAAAGTGAAGAAGTAAAGTAAGAAAAGAATATCTAATGATAAGTTTTCGTAGCAAGCACTAAAATATGAGTTAGAATATCCAAAATGTTAGTAATTGTATAATAATTACGAATCTATATTTGTTATGTCAAGATATGCTTGTAGATGAAAGTTAGCCTATAGAAAAGTGAAGAAGTAAAGTAAGAAAAGAATATCTAATGATAAGTTTTCGTAGCAAGCACTAAAATATGAGTTAGAATATCCAAAATGTTAGTAATAATGTCACAATTACGAATCTATATTCGGATTGTCAAGATATGCTAGTAGATGAAAGTTAGCCTATAGAAAAGTGAAGAAGTAAAGTAAGAAAAGAATATCTAATGATAAGTTTTCGTAGCAAAGCACTAAAATATAAGATAGAATATCCAAAATGTTAGTAATAATGTCACAATTACGAATCTATATTCGGATTGTCAAGATATGCTAGTAGATGAAAGTTAGCCTATTGAAAAGTGAAGAAGTAAAGTAAGAAAAGAATATCTAATGATAAGTTTTCGTAGCAAGCACTAAAATATGAGTTAGAATATCCAAAATGTTAGTAATAATATAATAATTACGAATCTATATTCGGATTGTCAAGATATGCTAGTAGATTAGCCTATAGAAAAGTGAAGAAGTAAAGTAAGAAAAGAATATCTAATGATAAGTTTTCGTAGCAAGCACTAAAATATGAGTTAGAATATCCAAAATGTTAGTAATAATATAATAATTACGAATCTATATTCGGATTGTCAAGATATGCTAGTAGATGAAAGTTAGCCTATAGAAAAGTGAAGAAGTAAAGTAAGAAAAGGAATATCTAATGATCAAGTTTTCGTAGCAAGCACTAAAATATGAGTTAGAATATCCAAAATGTTAGTAATTGTATAATAATTACGAATCTGTATTCGGTATGTCAAGATATGCTTGTAGATGAAAGTTAGCCTATAGAAAAGTGAAGAAGTAAAGTAAGAAAAGAATATCTAATGATAAGTTTTCGTAGCAAGCACTAAAATATGAGTTAGAATATCCAAATGTTAGTAATAATGTCACAATTACGAATCTATATTTGTTATGTCAAGATATGCTTGTAGATGAAAGTTAGCCCTATAGAAAAGTGAAGAAGTAAAGTAAGAAAAGAATATCTAATGATAAGTTTTCGTAGCAAGCACTAAAATATGAGTTAGAATATCCAAAATGTTAGTAATAATATAATAATTACGAATCTATATTCGGATTGTCAAGATATGCTAGTAGATGAAAGTTAGCCTATAGAAAAGTGAAGAAGTAAAGTAAGAAAAGAATATCTAATGATAAGTTTTCGTAGCAAGCACTAAAATATGAGTTAGAATATCCAAAATGTTAGTAATTGTATAATAATTACGAATCTGTATTCGGTATGTCAAGATATGCTTGTAGATGAAAGTTAGCCTATAGAAAAGTGAAGAAGTAAAGTAAGAAAAGAATATCTAATGATAAGTTTTCGTAGCAAGCACTAAAATATGAGTTAGAATATCCAAAATGTTAGTAATAATGTCACAATTACGAATCTATATTTGTTATGTCAAGATATGCTTGTAGATGAAAGTTAGCCTATAGAAAAGTGAAGAAGTAAAGTAAGAAAAGAATATCTAATGATAAGTTTTCGTAGCAAGCACTAAAATATGAGTTAGAATATCCAAAATGTTAGTAATAATATAATAATTACGAATCTATATTCGGATTGTC
>CAMPDV010002722.1:2500-15000 GCA_946699065.1 Loxodes magnus
TCTTCTTATTCATGCTTTTTACTTCTCTTTTCATTCTTTTTATCTCTATCCTTCTACTACTGATTAGCACTTAAAAGTCATCTCTTCTTCATCATCATTAGATAGTCAAGCATCAATACCTTTTCAAGTTAGGTCTTTATCATCTTTATTTCAAATTTTCCAAAATTTGAAATTTTGTACTTTAATGATCAAAGTAAGTTAAAGCAAGTAAAACCCCAGCAGAGATAGTAGAGAGAATCTCGATGTAATACCCTAGAAAGATTATACCAATATAAGTAACTAAAGGTACGACTAAGTACTACTAGGTACAACTAAGTACAACAAGATACGACTAGGTAATACAAGGTACTAAGGGGTACTATTAGGTACATCTTCTCGTATAACTAGGTACAACAAGGTACTACTAGGTACGACTAGGTACGAATAGGTACGAATAGGTACGACTAGATATGACTAGGTACGACTAGGTACTACTACTAGGTACTATTAAGTACGACTAAGTACGACTAGGTTCTACTAGGTACGACTAGGTTCTACAGGTACTACTACTCAGTACGACTAGGTACTAATAGGTACTATTTCTCGTTATAACTAGGTACTAATAGGTACTATTAGGTACTATTCATCGTTATAACTAGGTACTAATAGACACTACATCGTACTATTAGGTACTATTCCTCGTTATAACTAGGTACTAATAGACACTACAACGTACTACTAGGTACAACTTCTCGGTACGACTTGGTACTTATTGTACTTTTATGTACTAGTTCTCGTTATAACTAGGTACTAATAGGTACTACTAGGTACTATTCATCGTTATAACTAGGTACTAATAGATACTACAACGTACTACTAGGTACAACTTCTCGGTACAACGAGGTACGACTAGGTTCTACTAAGTACTACAACTCGGAACGACTGGGTACTATTTCTCGTTATAACTAGGTACTATTGGGTACGACTAAGTACGACTAGGTTCTAATAGGTACTACTTCTCGTTATAACTAGGTACTATTAGGTACGACTAGGTACGAATAGGTACGACTAGATACGACTAGGTACGACTAGGTACGAATAGGTTCAACTAAGTACTACTACTAGGTACTAATACTCGGTACAACTAGGTACTTATAGGTACTATTTCTCGTTATAACTAAGTACTTATGGTACTATTAGGTACTACTACTCGATACGACTAGGTACTAATAGGTACTACTTCTCGTTATAACTAGTTACTACTAGGTACAACTTCTCGGTACGACTTGGTACTTATGGTACTTTTATGTACTAGTTCTCGTTATAACTAGGTACTATTAGGTACTAATAGGTACTATTTCTCGTTATGACTAAGTACTTATGGTACTTTTATGTACTATTCCTCGTTATAACTAGGTACGACTAGGTTCTACTAGATACAACTTCTCGGTACAACTAGGTACTATTAGGTACAACAAGGTACTACTAGGTACTACTAGGTACGACTAGGTACAATTAGATACAATTAGGTACGGACTAGGTACAATTAGGTACGACTAGGTTCTACTAGGTACAACTTCTCGGTACAACTAGGTACGACTTGGTTCTACTCGGTACAAATAGGTACAACTAGGTACGACTAGGTACGACTAGGTACTAATAGGTACGTCTAGGTAATAATAAGTACTATTTCAAGGTAAGGTACGACTAGGTACAATTAGGTACAATTAAGTACAATTAGGTACGACTAGGTACAAATAGGTACAACTAGGTACGACTAGGTACGACTAGGTTCTACTAGGTACTATTTCTCGTTATGACTAGGTACTTGTGGTACTTTTAGGTACTACTTCTCGTTACAAGTAGGTACTAAGAGATACTATTAGGTACTTTTTCTCGTATAACTAGGTACTAATAGGTACTACTTCTCATTATAACTAGATACTATTTTGTAATATATTGTACTATTTTGTACTACTAGTTATTTAAGTGAGTAATGCCCCAGCAGAGAGATAAAGAAGAGATAGATCGAGTGACCATGGAAGAGTCTCAGCAGATCGTAAGGCAAGCTTACTCTCATGCGTACAACCCCAGGTCAATACTTAGTGGTCTACAAAGGATCTATCCTATCTACTTGTATGTGATGAGCCGTCCTTATTCTGTTAACAGACATGGGGAGGGCTTGGGGATATAAAAAGTATTGTTTTCATAAGTAGATAGAAGGCGTCGCTCCCAGATTAGATTCTGACTTAGAGGCGTTCAGTCATAATCTATGCAGATGGTAGCGTAGCCACACGGGGCTGCTCAACCAATGGCGATACCAGAGATCTGGACCAACGGTTCCTCTCGTACTGAGTTGGACTACTGTGGCGACGCAGTGATCAGTAGGGTAAAACTAACCTGTCTCACGACGGTCTAAACCCAGCTCACGTTCCCTTTTGACGGGGTGAACAATCCCGACACTTGGTGAATTCTGCTTCACAATGATAGGAAGAGCCGACATCGAAGAATCAAAAAGCAACGTCGCTATGAACGCTTGGCTGCCACAAGCCAGTTATCCCTGTGGTAATTTTTCTGACACCTCTGGCTTAAAACTCGTAAAAGGCAAAGGATCGATAGGCCATGGTTTCCCAGTTCATCCTGACACTGAGAGGTTGAATGAAGCCAGCTTTTCCCCTTTTGGTCTGTGAGCGGTTTCTGTCCGCTCTGAGCTGGCCGTAGGACACCTGTGTTATCTTTTAACAGATGTGCCGCCCCAGCCAAACTCCCCACCTGGCGGTTTCTCCCACCCAGTTACATTGCTAGAAAGTTACTGCATGACAGGATAAGTAAAGCGACATTAAGAGTAGTGGTATTTCAAGATCGCGGCCTCCCACTTATTCTACGCCTCCTACGCCGCTCTACGCGCCAGACTAGAGTCAAACTCAACAGGGTCTTCTTTCCCCGCTGATCATGCCAAGCCCGTTCCCTTGGCTGTGGCTTCGCTAGGTAGTAGATAGGGACAGTAGGAATCTCGTTAATCCATTCATGCACGTCACTAATTAGATGACGAGGCATTTGGCTACCTTAAGAGAGTCATAGTTACTCCCGCCGTTTACCCGCGCTTCGTTGAATCTCATCACCTTGACATTCAGAGCACTGGGCAGAAATCACATTGTGTTAACATATCACCTTCACAATGCTTTGTTTTAATTAAACAGTCGGATTCCTCCTGCCGCTCCAGTTCTGAGGTGGCCATTCGCCGCAGGGCCGACCACCTTCGGTCATGGCGACAAAACTCCCACTTCCGTGAAATTAAGTCACACAATCCCTCCAGTGGAGACTTCTGCCTGGCCCTCAGAGCCAATCTTTCTCCCGAAGTTACAGATCTAATTTGCCGACTTCCCTTACCTACATTGTCCTATTGACTAGAGGCTGCTAACCTTGGAGACCTGCTGCGGTATAGGTACGAATACTCCTACATATTACATGCCGCAAGTTTCATGGATCGTAGTTGGTGCTCCAGACAACACATACAGTGTGCTGCTCTTCCATACATCACGCCTCTCTCGCCGTAATGGATCCAGGCGCACATGTATGTTAGACAGAAAAGACAACTCTCCCCAGGACCAACCCCGACATATTGCGGCATATTGTGTCACCACTATGTAGTAAGTACCTATGGAATATTAACCATATTCCCTTTCCCTCGTAAGGTTAGGATCGGGTGACTCATGATCCAGTGCGGTTCTCATGAAAACCTTCTCCACTTCAGTCTTCCAAGTTGGCATTGGAATACTTGCTACTACCACCAAGATCTGCACTAATACCTGCTCCATAACTCTTCACAGAATTACTTCCATGCAGATACTACGCCCTCCTACACCAGAGGGCAGAGTATGGGCACCCGCCTTTCGCGACTTCCATTTTCAGGGCTAGTCCATTCGGTAGGTGAGTTGTTACACACTCCTTAGCGGGGTTCCGACTTCCATGGCCACCGTCCTACTGTCCTAAATGGACTAACGCCTTTACTTGCAGACGGGTTCTGTCGCCTTAACTCCGCTTCAGGTTGGGCCCTCATCGCCAGTCCTGCTTACCAGGATTGGCCCACTAGGGACATTTATGTCATGTCACGTTCATTTATGAAACGTTACTGCACCCATTTAAAGTTTGATAATAGGAGGAAGGAGTGACTCCTCCCGAACCTCTATTCATTGGCTTTACCGGATGCCACTAAAAGTCCCAGCTATCCTGAGGGAAACTTCGGAGGGAACCAGCTACTAGATGGTTCGATGAGTCTTTCGCCCCTATACTCAGGTCCACAGAGCGATTTGCACGTCAGCACCTACACGAACCTCCACCAGAGTTTCCCCTGGCTTCGTCCTGCCCAAGCATAGCTCACCATCTTTCGGGTCCCAGCCATTTCGCTTACTCCGCTTACGGGCCTCTACTGATGGTAGAGATCACTTTCATTTCGCCTACACATTTTCATGCACAGACTCGCGATATAGCTAGACTCCTTGGTCCGTGTTTCAAGACGGGACGGTCCGTCCACTATATCCTTGCAATACTTCTTTTCAAAGCTTTGCTCAGATTTATTGTAGACGCACAGCTTCCTCCCCAACTATTTCAGGTCTTTTAACTCTCTTTCCAAAGTGCTTTTCACCTTTCCCTCACGGTACTTGTGCACTATCGGGCTCTGGACGTATTTAGCCCTTACGAGGAGTTTACCTCGCACTTTGGACAGCAATCCCAAGCTGTCCGACTCTTAGATAGTTTGGTTTTCAATCTAACTGAACCTCACGGGGTTATCACCCTCCATGACGTGTCATTCCTGACCACTTAGGTCCAATCAAACCTACACCATTCCTCCCTAGCTTACAATTCCGAAGATTTACAAGTGGGCTTTGGCCGCTTCACTCGCCGTTACTAAGGCCATCCTTGTTAGTTTCTTTTCCTCCGCTTACTGATATGCTTAAGTTCAGCGGGTTATCTTGCTCCCCTCAGATCACAGGTACATATACTCAGTTTTTTCACTTGGTAAGAGAATTCTTATTCACTTACATTTGTATTTTATATGATACTGAAAGGAACATACCTTGAGTTTCCCAAGGTGCCTGTTGCGTTGGGAAACCTGATGACTCACGGAGTCCTGCAATTCGCATTGAATTTCGCGCTTCGCTGCGTCCTTCATCGACGCCAGAGCCTAGGCATCCATCGTTGGGGCTTTTGTTTTGTTTAGGTTTATATATTTGATAAAATGAAAAGCAGCATAAAGCTGTAAAATAGATTTGAGTTTTGTAATGTTTGATATTAATGTTAATGATCCATCCGCAGGTTCACCTACGGATACCTTGTTACGACTTCTCCTTCCTCTAAGTGATAAGGGTTCACTTAACTTCCCATTAGTCCGAGAGGTTCACCTGATCACTCGAAATCGGTAGGAGCGACGGGCGGTGTGTACAAAGGGCAGGGACTTAATCAGTGCAAGCTGATGACTTGCGCTTACTAGGAATTCCTAGTTGATGACCAAGAATTGCAAGGGTCAATCCCAACTACGACGCAGTTACGAGGTTGCCGGAGTAGCTATACTTAGGAACTCATTGGCTGCGTCAGTGTAGCGCGCGTGCGGCCCAGGACATCTAAGGGCATCACAGACCTGTTATTGCCTCACACTTCCTCCAACTAAAAGCTGGAAGTCCCTCTAAGAAGACAACTTCCTCGGATAGAAAGAGTCTATTTAGCAGGTTGAGGTCTCGTTCGTTATCGGAATTAACCAGACAGATCACTCCACCAACTAAGAACGGGCCATGCACCACCACCCATAGAATCAAGAAAGAGCTCTCAATCTGTCAATCCTTACTATGTCTGGACCTGGTAAGTTTCCCCGTGTTGAGTCAAATTAAGCCGCAGGCTCCACTCCTTGTGGTGCCCTTCCGTCAATTCCTTTAAGTTTCAGGTCTTGCGACCATACTCCCCCCAGAACCCAAAGACTTTGATTTCTCGGAAGGTGCCGAGGAGATTTATACGGTCTCCCCGATCCCTAGTCGGCATAGTTTATGGTTAAGACTAGGACGGTATCTGATCGTCTTGGATCCCTTAACTTTCGTTCTTGATTAATGAAAACATCCTTGGCAAATGCTTTCGCAGTAGTTGGTCTTCAGTAAATCCAAGAATTTCACCTCTGGACTACTGAGTACCAATGCCCCCAACTGTCCTATTAAAGATAGTAGATAGTCTCGCCAAGACTAACCACGAGCATTATTCCCAGCTGCGGTATTCAGGCAGGAGCCTGCCTTAAACACTCTAGTTTCCTCAAGGTAAAGGGCCCGCATTTCATCATCGTCCACTTAAGTACGTATGATGCTGCCAGGCAGATCCCTCATATGACTTTTACATCATAAAAGAGAGACGTCCAACTACGAGCTTTTTAAACTGCAACAACTTTAATATACGCTACTGGAGCTGGAATTACCGCGGCTGCTGGCACCAGACTTGCCCTCCAGTGGGTCCTCGCTAACGCTTTTACGTTGTGCTCATTCCAATCACCGAGACGAAGCCCGGTGTCGTTATTTCTTGTCACTACCTCCCTCAGTCAGGATTGGGGTAATTTGCGCGCCTGCTGCCTTCCTTAGATGTGGTAGCCGTCTCTCAGGCTCCCTCTCCGGAATCGAACCCTAATTCTCCGTTACCCGTCACTGCCATGGTAGTCCAATACACTACCATCGAAAGCTGATAGGGCAGAAACTTGAATGACCTGCCATGCTTCCCAGCATGGTCCCTCGTGTATTATAATTCCCACACGGACGATATCTAATAAACATCTTGCATGTATTAGCTCTAGAATTACTACGGTTATCCATCTAACACACCATCAAATAAACTATCACTGTTTTAATGAGCCATTCGCAGTCCCACGAGTAAATGCTTACACTTACACATGCATGGCTTAGTCTTTGAGACAAGCATATGACTACTGGCAGGATCAACCAGATTTATATCCATACTTTTCTATTTCCATCCACTTTTTCTATATACTCCTTTCCTCCCCCTTCATTTATGTTCATAACACTACCTACCCTTACTTTTAACTATCCATACTCCAACCCACCTTTTACCCCTACTTGTCTTAAAAAATATACGCTAGGCCACCACCATAGGCATCAAGACCTTCTTTTTACCTTCTTAGCCAACCTTCATTTCTTATATATGCATTTCTCAATTTTTAGATTCACGCCTTTGTCACGCATACCCATTCATCAAACCCATCATTTTTTTCTTTCAAGTCTCTTTTCTACTTTTTATCTACTTACATTGAATTTTCTTTCTCAAACGGTAGCACTTAAAGTGCTTCTTGTTTAAGCATCATCATCTTCCGTCCATTCTTCATCTGTCCAAACTTTTTCTTTTGCTTTCTCTTTTTTCAAATTTTCAAAAATTTGAAATTTTCACTTCTTTTTAGAGTCCAAGAAATCTTCTTATTCATGCTTTTTACTTCTCTTTTCATTCTTTTATCTCTATCCTTCTACTACTGATTAGCACTTAAAAGTCATCTCTTCTTCATCATCATTAGATAGTCAAGCATCAATACCTTTTCAAGTTAGGTCTTTATCATCTTTTATTTCAAATTTTCAGAAATTTGAAATTTTGTACTTTAATGATCAAAGTAAGTTAAAGCAAGTAAAACCCCAGCAGAGATAGTAGAGAGAATCTCGATGTAATACCCTAGAAAGATGATACCAATATAAGTAACTAAAGGTACGACTAAGTACTACTAGGTACAACTAAGTACAACAAGATACGACTAGGTAATACAAGGTACTAAGGGGTACTATTAGGTACATCTTCTCGTATAACTAGGTACAACAAGGTACTACTAGGTACGACTAGGTACGAATAGGTACGAATAGGTACGACTAGGTACTACTACTAGGTACTATTAGGTACTACTACTAGGTACTATTAAGTACGACTAAGTACGACTAGGTTCTACTAGGTACGACTAGGTTCTACAGGTACTACTACTCAGTACGACTAGGTACTAATAGGTACTATTTCTCGTTATAACTAGGTACTAATAGGTACTATTAGGTACTATTCATCGTTATAACTAGGTACTAATAGACACTACATCGTACTATTAGGTACTATTCCTCGTTATAACTAGGTACTAATAGACACTACAACGTACTACTAGGTACAACTTCTCGGTACGACTTGGTACTTATTGTACTTTTATGTACTAGTTCTCGTTATAACTAGGTACTAATAGGTACTACTAGGTACTATTCATCGTTATAACTAGGTACTAATAGATACTACAACGTACTACTAGGTACAACTTCTCGGTACAACGAGGTACGACTAGGTTCTACTAAGTACTACAACTCGGAAACGACTGGGGTACTATTTCTCGTTATAACTAGGTACTATTGGGTACGACTAAGTACGACTAGGTTCTAATAGGTACTACTTCTCGTTATAACTAGGTACTATTAGGTACGACTAGGTACGAATAGGTACGACTAGGATACGACTAGGTACGACTAGGTACGAATAGGTTCAACTAAGTACTACTACTAGGTACTAATACTCGGTACAACTAGGTACTTATAGGTACTATTTCTCGTTATAACTAAGTACTTATGGTACTATTAGGTACTACTACTCGATACGACTAGGTACTAATAGGTACTACTTCTCGTTATAACTAGTTACTACTAGGTACAACTTCTCGGTACGACTTGGTACTTATGGTACTTTTATGTACTAGTTCTCGTTATAACTAGGTACTATTAGGTACTAATAGGTACTATTTCTCGTTATGACTAAGTACTTATGGTACTTTTATGTACTATTCCTCGTTATAACTAGGTACGACTAGGTTCTACTAGATACAACTTCTCGGTACAACTAGGTACTATTAGGTACAACAAGGTACTACTAGGTACTACTAGGTACGACTAGGTACAATTAGATACAATTAGGTACGACTAGGTACAATTAGGTACGACTAGGTTCTACTAGGTACAACTTCTCGGTACAACTAGGTACGACTTGGTTCTACTCGGTACAAATAGGTACAACTAGGTACGACTAGGTACGACTAGGTACTAATAGGTACGTCTAGGTAATAATAAGTACTATTTCAAGGTAAGGTACGACTAGGTACAATTAGGTACAATTAAGTACAATTAGGTACGACTAGGTACAAATAGGTACAACTAGGTACGACTAGGTACGACTAGGTTCTACTAGGTACTATTTCTCGTTATGACTAGGTACTTGTGGTACTTTTAGGTACTACTTCTCGTTACAAGTAGGTACTAAGAGATACTATTAGGTACTTTTTCTCGTATAACTAGGTACTAATAGGTACTACTTCTCATTATAACTAGATACTATTTTGTAATATATTGTACTATTTTGTACTACTAGTTATTTAAGTGAGTAATGCCCCAGCAGAGAGATAAAGAAGAGATAGATCGAGTGACCATGGAAGAGTCTCAGCAGATCGTAAGGCAAGCTTACTCTCATGCGTACAACCCCAGGTCAATACTTAGTGGTCTACAAAGGATCTATCCTATCTACTTGTATGTGATGAGCCGTCCTTATTCTGTTAACAGACATGGGGAGGGCTTGGGGATATAAAAAGTATTGTTTTCATAAGTAGATAGAAGGCGTCGCTCCCAGATTAGATTCTGACTTAGAGGCGTTCAGTCATAATCTATGCAGATGGTAGCGTAGCCACACGGGCTGCTCAACCAATGGCGATACCAGAGATCTGGACCAACGGTTCCTCTCGTACTGAGTTGGACTACTGTGGCGACGCAGTGATCAGTAGGGTAAAACTAACCTGTCTCACGACGGTCTAAACCCAGCTCACGTTCCCTTTTGACGGGTGAACAATCCGACACTTGGTGAATTCTGCTTCACAATGATAGGAAGAGCCGACATCGAAGAATCAAAAAGCAACGTCGCTATGAACGCTTGGCTGCCACAAGCCAGTTATCCCTGTGGTAATTTTTCTGACACCTCTGGCTTAAAACTCGTAAAAGGCAAAGGATCGATAGGCCATGGTTTCCCAGTTCATCCTGACACTGAGAGGTTGAATGAAGCCAGCTTTTCCCCTTTTGGTCTGTGAGCGGTTTCTGTCCGCTCTGAGCTGGCCGTAGGACACCTGTGTTATCTTTTAACAGATGTGCCGCCCCAGCCAAACTCCCCACCTGGCGGTTTCTCCCACCCAGTTACATTGCTAGAAAGTTACTGCATGACAGGATAAGTAAAGCGACATTAAGAGTAGTGGTATTTCAAGATCGCGGCCTCCCACTTATTCTACGCCTCCTACGCCGCTCTACGCGCCAGACTAGAGTCAAACTCAACAGGGTCTTCTTTCCCCGCTGATCATGCCAAGCCCGTTCCCTTGGCTGTGGCTTCGCTAGGTAGTAGATAGGGACAGTAGGAATCTCGTTAATCCATTCATGCACGTCACTAATTAGATGACGAGGCATTTGGCTACCTTAAGAGAGTCATAGTTACTCCCGCCGTTTACCCCGCGCTTCGTTGAATCTCATCACCTTGACATTCAGAGCACTGGGCAGAAATCACATTGTGTTAACATATCACCTTCACAATGCTTTGTTTTAATTAAACAGTCGGATTCCTCCTGCCGCTCCAGTTCTGAGGTGGCCATTCGCCGCAGGGCCGACCACCTTCGGTCATGGCGACAAAACTCCCACTTCCGTGAAAATTAAGTCACACAATCCCTCCAGTGGAGACTTCTGCCTGGCCCTCAGAGCCAATCTTTCTCCCGAAGTTACAGATCTAATTTGCCGACTTCCCTTACCTACATTGTCCTATTGACTAGAGGCTGCTAACCTTGGAGACCTGCTGCGGTATAGGTACGAATACTCCTACATATTACATGCCGCAAGTTTCATGGATCGTAGTTGGTGCTCCAGACAACACATACAGTGTGCTGCTCTTCCATACATCACGCCTCTCTCGCCGTAATGGATCCAGGCGCACATGTATGTTAGACAGAAAAGACAACTCTCCCCAGGACCAACCCCGACATATTGCGGCATATTGTGTCACCACTATGTAGTAAGTACCTATGGAATATTAACCATATTCCCTTTCCCCTCGTAAGGTTAGGATCGGGTGACTCATGATCCAGTGCGGTTCTCATGAAAACCTTCTCCACTTCAGTCTTCCAAGTTGGCATTGGAATACTTGCTACTACCACCAAGATCTGCACTAATACCTGCTCCATAACTCTTCACAGAATTACTTCCATGCAGATACTACGCCCTCCTACACCAGAGGGCAGAGTATGGGCACCCCGCCTTTCGCGACTTCCATTTTCAGGGCTAGTCCATTCGGTAGGTGAGTTGTTACACACTCCTTAGCGGGTTCCGACTTCCATGGCCACCGTCCTACTGTCTAAATGGACTAACGCCTTTACTTGCAGACGGGTTCTGTCGCCTTAACTCCGCTTCAGGTTGGGCCCTCATCGCCAGTCCTGCTTACCAGGATTGGCCCACTAGGGACATTTATGTCATGTCACGTTCATTTATGAAACGTTACTGCACCCATTTAAAGTTTGATAATAGGAGGAAGGAGTGACTCCTCCCGAACCTCTATTCATTGGCTTTACCGGATGCCACTAAAAGTCCCAGCTATCCTGAGGGAAACTTCGGAGGGAACCAGCTACTAGATGGTTCGATGAGTCTTTCGCCCCTATACTCAGGTCCACAGAGCGATTTGCACGTCAGCACCTACACGAACCTCCACCAGAGTTTCCCCTGGCTTCGTCCTGCCCAAGCATAGCTCACCATCTTTCGGGTCCCAGCCATTTCGCTTACTCCGCTTACGGGCCTCTACTGATGGTAGAGATCACTTTCATTTCGCCTACACATTTTCATGCACAGACTCGCGATATAGCTAGACTCCTTGGTCCGTGTTTCAAGACGGGACGGTCCGTCCACTATATCCTTGCAATACTTCTTTTCAAAGCTTTGCTCAGATTATTGTAGACGCACAGCTTCCTCCCCAACTATTTCAGGTCTTTTAACTCTCTTTCCAAAGTGCTTTTCACCTTTCCCTCACGGTACTTGTGCACTATCGGGCTCTGGACGTATTTAGCCTTACGAGGAGTTTACCTCGCACTTTGGACAGCAATCCCAAGCTGTCCGACTCTTAGATAGTTTGGTTTTCAATCTAACTGAACCTCACGGGGTTATCACCCTCCATGACGTGTCATTCCTGACCACTTAGGTCCAATCAAACCTACACCATTCCTCCCTAGCTTACAATTCCGAAGATTTACAAGTGGGCTTTGGCCGCTTCACTCGCCGTTACTAAGGCCATCCTTGTTAGTTTCTTTTCCTCCGCTTACTGATATGCTTAAGTTCAGCGGGTTATCTTGCTCCCCTCAGATCACAAGTACATATACTCAGGTTTTTTCACTTGGTAAGAGAATTCTTATTCACTTACATTTGTATTTTATATGATACTGAAAGGAACATACCTTGAGTTTC
>CAMPDV010002722.1:17500-22500 GCA_946699065.1 Loxodes magnus
TCTTTTATTTCAAATTTTCAAAAATTTGAAATTTTGTACTTTAATGATCAAAGTAAGTTAAAGCAAGTAAAACCCCAGCAGAGATAGTAGAGAGGATCTCGATGTAATACCCTAGAAAGATGATACCAATATAAGTAACTAAAGGTATGACTAAGTACTACTAGGTACAACTAAGTACAACAAGATACGACTAGGTAATACAAGGTACTAAGGGGTACTATTAGGTACATCTTCTCGTATAACTAGGTACAACAAGGTACTACTAGGTACGACTAGGTACGAATAGGTACGAATAGGTACGACTAGATATGACTAGGTACGACTAGGTACTACTACTAGGTACTATTAAGTACGACTAAGTACGACTAGGTTCTACTAGGTACGACTAGGTTCTACAGGTACTACTACTCAGTACGACTAGGTACTAATAGGTACTATTTCTCGTTATAACTAGGTACTAATAGGTACTATTAGGTACTATTCATCGTTATAACTAGGTACTAATAGACACTACATCGTACTATTAGGTACTATTCCTCGTTATAACTAGGTACTAATAGACACTACAACGTACTACTAGGTACAACTTCTCGGTACGACTTGGTACTTATTGTACTTTTATGTACTAGTTCTCGTTATAACTAGGTACTAATAGGTACTACTAGGTACTATTCATCGTTATAACTAGGTACTAATAGATACTACAACGTACTACTAGGTACAACTTCTCGGTACAACGAGGTACGACTAGGTTCTACTAAGTACTACAACTCGGAACGACTGGGTACTATTTCTCGTTATAACTAGGTACTATTGGGTACGACTAAGTACGACTAGGTTCTAATAGGTACTACTTCTCGTTATAACTAGGTACTATTAGGTACGACTAGGTACGAATAGGTACGACTAGATACGACTAGGTACGACTAGGTACGAATAGGTTCAACTAAGTACTACTACTAGGTACTAATACTCGGTACAACTAGGTACTTATAGGTACTATTTCTCGTTATAACTAAGTACTTATGGTACTATTAGGTACTACTACTCGATACGACTAGGTACTAATAGGTACTACTTCTCGTTATAACTAGTTACTACTAGGTACAACTTCTCGGTACGACTTGGTACTTATGGTACTTTTATGTACTAGTTCTCGTTATAACTAGGTACTATTAGGTACTAATAGGTACTATTTCTCGTTATGACTAAGTACTTATGGTACTTTTATGTACTATTCCTCGTTATAACTAGGTACGACTAGGTTCTACTAGATACAACTTCTCGGTACAACTAGGTACTATTAGGTACAACAAGGTACTACTAGGTACTACTAGGTACGACTAGGTACAATTAGATACAATTAGGTACGACTAGGTACAATTAGGTACGACTAGGTTCTACTAGGTACAACTTCTCGGTACAACTAGGTACGACTTGGTTCTACTCGGTACAAATAGGTACAACTAGGTACGACTAGGTACGACTAGGTACTAATAGGTACGTCTAGGTAATAATAAGTACTATTTCAAGGTAAGGTACGACTAGGTACAATTAGGTACAATTAAGTACAATTAGGTACGACTAGGTACAAATAGGTACAACTAGGTACGACTAGGTACGACTAGGTTCTACTAGGTACTATTTCTCGTTATGACTAGGTACTTGTGGTACTTTTAGGTACTACTTCTCGTTACAAGTAGGTACTAAGAGATACTATTAGGTACTTTTTCTCGTATAACTAGGTACTAATAGGTACTACTTCTCATTATAACTAGATACTATTTTGTAATATATTGTACTATTTTGTACTACTAGTTATTTAAGTGAGTAATGCCCCAGCAGAGAGATAAAGAAGAGATAGATCGAGTGACCATGGAAGAGTCTCAGCAGATCGTAAGGCAAGCTTACTCTCATGCGTACAACCCCAGGTCAATACTTAGTGGTCTACAAAGGATCTATCCTATCTACTTGTATGTGATGAGCCGTCCTTATTCTGTTAACAGACATGGGGAGGGCTTGGGGATATAAAAAGTATTGTTTTCATAAGTAGATAGAAGGCGTCGCTCCCAGATTAGATTCTGACTTAGAGGCGTTCAGTCATAATCTATGCAGATGGTAGCGTAGCCACACGGGCTGCTCAACCAATGGCGATACCAGAGATCTGGACCAACGGTTCCTCTCGTACTGAGTTGGACTACTGTGGCGACGCAGTGATCAGTAGGGTAAAACTAACCTGTCTCACGACGGTCTAAACCCAGCTCACGTTCCCTTTTGACGGGTGAACAATCCGACACTTGGTGAATTCTGCTTCACAATGATAGGAAGAGCCGACATCGAAGAATCAAAAAGCAACGTCGCTATGAACGCTTGGCTGCCACAAGCCAGTTATCCCTGTGGTAATTTTTCTGACACCTCTGGCTTAAAACTCGTAAAAGGCAAAGGATCGATAGGCCATGGTTTCCCAGTTCATCCTGACACTGAGAGGTTGAATGAAGCCAGCTTTTCCCCTTTTGGTCTGTGAGCGGTTTCTGTCCGCTCTGAGCTGGCCGTAGGACACCTGTGTTATCTTTTAACAGATGTGCCGCCCCAGCCAAACTCCCCACCTGGCGGTTTCTCCCACCCAGTTACATTGCTAGAAAGTTACTGCATGACAGGATAAGTAAAGCGACATTAAGAGTAGTGGTATTTCAAGATCGCGGCCTCCCACTTATTCTACGCCTCCTACGCCGCTCTACGCGCCAGACTAGAGTCAAACTCAACAGGGTCTTCTTTCCCCGCTGATCATGCCAAGCCCGTTCCCTTGGCTGTGGCTTCGCTAGGTAGTAGATAGGGACAGTAGGAATCTCGTTAATCCATTCATGCACGTCACTAATTAGATGACGAGGCATTTGGCTACCTTAAGAGAGTCATAGTTACTCCCGCCGTTTACCCGCGCTTCGTTGAATCTCATCACCTTGACATTCAGAGCACTGGGCAGAAATCACATTGTGTTAACATATCACCTTCACAATGCTTTGTTTTAATTAAACAGTCGGATTCCTCCTGCCGCTCCAGTTCTGAGGTGGCCATTCGCCGCAGGGCCGACCACCTTCGGTCATGGCGACAAAACTCCCACTTCCGTGAAAATTAAGTCACACAATCCCTCCAGTGGAGACTTCTGCCTGGCCCTCAGAGCCAATCTTTCTCCCGAAGTTACAGATCTAATTTGCCGACTTCCCTTACCTACATTGTCCTATTGACTAGAGGCTGCTAACCTTGGAGACCTGCTGCGGTATAGGTACGAATACTCCTACATATTACATGCCGCAAGTTTCATGGATCGTAGTTGGTGCTCCAGACAACACATACAGTGTGCTGCTCTTCCATACATCACGCCTCTCTCGCCGTAATGGATCCAGGCGCACATGTATGTTAGACAGAAAAGACAACTCTCCCCAGGACCAACCCCGACATATTGCGGCATATTGTGTCACCACTATGTAGTAAGTACCTATGGAATATTAACCATATTCCCTTTCCCTCGTAAGGTTAGGATCGGGTGACTCATGATCCAGTGCGGTTCTCATGAAAACCTTCTCCACTTCAGTCTTCCAAGTTGGCATTGGAATACTTGCTACTACCACCAAGATCTGCACTAATACCTGCTCCATAACTCTTCACAGAATTACTTCCATGCAGATACTACGCCCTCCTACACCAGAGGGCAGAGTATGGGCACCCGCCTTTCGCGACTTCCATTTTCAGGGCTAGTCCATTCGGTAGGTGAGTTGTTACACACTCCTTAGCGGGTTCCGACTTCCATGGCCACCGTCCTACTGTCTAAATGGACTAACGCCTTTACTTGCAGACGGGTTCTGTCGCCTTAACTCCGCTTCAGGTTGGGCCCTCATCGCCAGTCCTGCTTACCAGGATTGGCCCACTAGGGACATTTATGTCATGTCACGTTCATTTATGAAACGTTACTGCACCCATTTAAAGTTTGATAATAGGAGGAAGGAGTGACTCCTCCCGAACCTCTATTCATTGGCTTTACCGGATGCCACTAAAAGTCCCAGCTATCCTGAGGGAAACTTCGGAGGGAACCAGCTACTAGATGGTTCGATGAGTCTTTCGCCCCTATACTCAGGTCCACAGAGCGATTTGCACGTCAGCACCTACACGAACCTCCACCAGAGTTTCCCCTGGCTTCGTCCTGCCCAAGCATAGCTCACCATCTTTCGGGTCCCAGCCATTTCGCTTACTCCGCTTACGGGCCTCTACTGATGGTAGAGATCACTTTCATTTCGCCTACACATTTTCATGCACAGACTCGCGATATAGCTAGACTCCTTGGTCCGTGTTTCAAGACGGGACGGTCCGTCCACTATATCCTTGCAATACTTCTTTTCAAAGCTTTGCTCAGATTTATTGTAGACGCACAGCTTCCTCCCCAACTATTTCAGGTCTTTTAACTCTCTTTCCAAAGTGCTTTTCACCTTTCCCTCACGGTACTTGTGCACTATCGGGCTCTGGACGTATTTAGCCTTACGAGGAGTTTACCTCGCACTTTGGACAGCAATCCCAAGCTGTCCGACTCTTAGATAGTTTGGTTTTCAATCTAACTGAACCTCACGGGGTTATCACCCTCCATGACGTGTCATTCCTGACCACTTAGGTCCAATCAAACCTACACCATTCCTCCCTAGCTTACAATTCCGAAGATTTACAAGTGGGCTTTGGCCGCTTCACTCGCCGTTACTAAGGCCATCCTTGTTAGTTTCTTTTCCTCCGCTTACTGATATGCTTAAGTTCAGCGGGTTATCTTGCTCCCCTCAGATCACAAGTACATATACTCAGTTTTTTCACTTGGTAAGAGAATTCTTATTCACTTACATTTGTATTTTATATGATACTGAAAGGAACATACCTTGAGTTTCCCCAAGGTGCCTGTTGCGTTGGGAAACCTGATGACTCACGGAGTCCTGCAATTCGCATTGAATTTCGCGCTTCGCTGCGTC
>CAMPDV010002722.1:25000-30000 GCA_946699065.1 Loxodes magnus
GAGATAGTAGAGAGAATCTCGATGTAATACCCTAGAAAGATGATACCAATATAAGTAACTAAAGGTACGACTAGATACGACTAGGTACAACTAAGTACAACAAGATACGACTAGGTAATACAAGGTACTAAGGGGTACTATTAGGTACATCTTCTCGTATAACTAGGTACAACAAGGTACTACTACTAGGTACTATTAAGTACGACTAAGTACGACTAGGTTCTACTAGGTACGACTAGGTTCTACAGGTACTACTACTCAGTACGACTAGGTACTAATAGGTACTATTTCTCGTTATAACTAGGTACTAATAGGTACTATTAGGTACTATTCATCGTTATAACTAGGTACTAATAGACACTACATCGTACTATTAGGTACTATTCCTCGTTATAACTAGGTACTAATAGACACTACAACGTACTACTAGGTACAACTTCTCGGTACGACTTGGTACTTATGGTACTAATAGGTACTATTTCTCGTTATAACTAGGTACTAATAGGTACTACTAGGTACTATTCATCGTTATAACTAGGTACTAATAGATACTACAACGTACTACTAGGTACAACTTCTCGGTACAACGAGGTACGACTAGGTTCTACTAAGTACTACAACTCGGAACGACTGGGTACTATTTCTCGTTATAACTAGGTACTATTGGGTACGACTAAGTACGACTAGGTTCTAATAGGTACTACTTCTCGTTATAACTAGGTACTATTAGGTACGACTAGGTACGAATAGGTACGACTAGATACGACTAGGTACGACTAGGTACGAATAGGTTCAACTAAGTACTACTACTAGGTACTAATACTCGGTACAACTAGGTACTTATAGGTACTATTTCTCGTTATATCTAAGTACTTATGGTACTATTAGGTACTACTACTCGATACGACTAGGTACTAATAGGTACTACTTCTCGTTATAACTAGTTACTACTAGGTACAACTTCTCGGTACGACTTGGTACTTATGGTACTTTTATGTACTAGTTCTCGTTATAACTAGGTACTATTAGGTACTAATAGGTACTATTTCTCGTTATGACTAAGTACTTATGGTACTTTTATGTACTATTCCTCGTTATAACTAGGTACGACTAGGTTCTACTAGATACAACTTCTCGGTACAACTAGGTACTATTAGGTACAACAAGGTACTACTAGGTACTACTAGGTACGACTAGGTACAATTAGATACAATTAGGTACGACTAGGTACAATTAGGTACGACTAGGTTCTACTAGGTACAACTTCTCGGTACAACTAGGTACGACTTGGTTCTACTCGGTACAAATAGGTACAACTAGGTACGACTAGGTACGACTAGGTACTAATAGGTACGTCTAGGTAATAATAAGTACTATTTCAAGGTAAGGTACGACTAGGTACAATTAGGTACAATTAAGTACAATTAGGTACGACTAGGTACAACTAGGTACGACTAGGTACGACTAGGTACGACTAGGTTCTACTAGGTACTATTTCTCGTTATGACTAGGTACTTGTGGTACTTTTAGGTACTACTTCTCGTTACAAGTAGGTACTAAGAGATACTATTAGGTACTTTTTCTCGTATAACTAGGTACTAATAGGTACTACTTCTCATTATAACTAGATACTATTTTGTAATATATTGTACTATTTTGTACTACTAGTTATTTAAGTGAGTAATGCCCCAGCAGAGAGATAAAGAAGAGATAGATCGAGTGACCATGGAAGAGTCTCAGCAGATCGTAAGGCAAGCTTACTCTCATGCGTACAACCCCAGGTCAATACTTAGTGGTCTACAAAGGATCTATCCTATCTACTTGTATGTGATGAGCCGTCCTTATTCTGTTAACAGACATGGGGAGGGCTTGGGGATATAAAAAGTATTGTTTTCATAAGTAGATAGAAGGCGTCGCTCCCAGATTAGATTCTGACTTAGAGGCGTTCAGTCATAATCTATGCAGATGGTAGCGTAGCCACACGGGCTGCTCAACCAATGGCGATACCAGAGATCTGGACCAACGGTTCCTCTCGTACTGAGTTGGACTACTGTGGCGACGCAGTGATCAGTAGGGTAAAACTAACCTGTCTCACGACGGTCTAAACCCAGCTCACGTTCCCTTTTGACGGGTGAACAATCCGACACTTGGTGAATTCTGCTTCACAATGATAGGAAGAGCCGACATCGAAGAATCAAAAAGCAACGTCGCTATGAACGCTTGGCTGCCACAAGCCAGTTATCCCTGTGGTAATTTTTCTGACACCTCTGGCTTAAAACTCGTAAAAGGCAAAGGATCGATAGGCCATGGTTTCCCAGTTCATCCTGACACTGAGAGGTTGAATGAAGCCAGCTTTTCCCCTTTTGGTCTGTGAGCGGTTTCTGTCCGCTCTGAGCTGGCCGTAGGACACCTGTGTTATCTTTTAACAGATGTGCCGCCCCAGCCAAACTCCCCACCTGGCGGTTTCTCCCACCCAGTTACATTGCTAGAAAGTTACTGCATGACAGGATAAGTAAAGCGACATTAAGAGTAGTGGTATTTCAAGATCGCGGCCTCCCACTTATTCTACGCCTCCTACGCCGCTCTACGCGCCAGACTAGAGTCAAACTCAACAGGGTCTTCTTTCCCCGCTGATCATGCCAAGCCCGTTCCCTTGGCTGTGGCTTCGCTAGGTAGTAGATAGGGACAGTAGGAATCTCGTTAATCCATTCATGCACGTCACTAATTAGATGACGAGGCATTTGGCTACCTTAAGAGAGTCATAGTTACTCCCGCCGTTTACCCGCGCTTCGTTGAATCTCATCACCTTGACATTCAGAGCACTGGGCAGAAATCACATTGTGTTAACATATCACCTTCACAATGCTTTGTTTTAATTAAACAGTCGGATTCCTCCTGCCGCTCCAGTTCTGAGGTGGCCATTCGCCGCAGGGCCGACCACCTTCGGTCATGGCGACAAAACTCCCACTTCCGTGAAAATTAAGTCACACAATCCCTCCAGTGGAGACTTCTGCCTGGCCCTCAGAGCCAATCTTTCTCCCGAAGTTACAGATCTAATTTGCCGACTTCCCTTACCTACATTGTCCTATTGACTAGAGGCTGCTAACCTTGGAGACCTGCTGCGGTATAGGTACGAATACTCCTACATATTACATGCCGCAAGTTTCATGGATCGTAGTTGGTGCTCCAGACAACACATACAGTGTGCTGCTCTTCCATACATCACGCCTCTCTCGCCGTAATGGATCCAGGCGCACATGTATGTTAGACAGAAAAGACAACTCTCCCCAGGACCAACCCCGACATATTGCGGCATATTGTGTCACCACTATGTAGTAAGTACCTATGGAATATTAACCATATTCCCTTTCCCTCGTAAGGTTAGGATCGGGTGACTCATGATCCAGTGCGGTTCTCATGAAAACCTTCTCCACTTCAGTCTTCCAAGTTGGCATTGGAATACTTGCTACTACCACCAAGATCTGCACTAATACCTGCTCCATAACTCTTCACAGAATTACTTCCATGCAGATACTACGCCCTCCTACACCAGAGGGCAGAGTATGGGCACCCGCCTTTCGCGACTTCCATTTTCAGGGCTAGTCCATTCGGTAGGTGAGTTGTTACACACTCCTTAGCGGGTTCCGACTTCCATGGCCACCGTCCTACTGTCTAAATGGACTAACGCCTTTACTTGCAGACGGGTTCTGTCGCCTTAACTCCGCTTCAGGTTGGGCCCTCATCGCCAGTCCTGCTTACCAGGATTGGCCCACTAGGGACATTTATGTCATGTCACGTTCATTTATGAAACGTTACTGCACCCATTTAAAGTTTGATAATAGGAGGAAGGAGTGACTCCTCCCGAACCTCTATTCATTGGCTTTACCGGATGCCACTAAAAGTCCCAGCTATCCTGAGGGAAACTTCGGAGGGAACCAGCTACTAGATGGTTCGATGAGTCTTTCGCCCCTATACTCAGGTCCACAGAGCGATTTGCACGTCAGCACCTACACGAACCTCCACCAGAGTTTCCCCTGGCTTCGTCCTGCCCAAGCATAGCTCACCATCTTTCGGGTCCCAGCCATTTCGCTTACTCCGCTTACGGGCCTCTACTGATGGTAGAGATCACTTTCATTTCGCCTACACATTTTCATGCACAGACTCGCGATATAGCTAGACTCCTTGGTCCGTGTTTCAAGACGGGACGGTCCGTCCACTATATCCTTGCAATACTTCTTTTCAAAGCTTTGCTCAGATTTATTGTAGACGCACAGCTTCCTCCCCAACTATTTCAGGTCTTTTAACTCTCTTTCCAAAGTGCTTTTCACCTTTCCCTCACGGTACTTGTGCACTATCGGGCTCTGGACGTATTTAGCCTTACGAGGAGTTTACCTCGCACTTTGGACAGCAATCCCAAGCTGTCCGACTCTTAGATAGTTTGGTTTTCAATCTAACTGAACCTCACGGGGTTATCACCCTCCATGACGTGTCATTCCTGACCACTTAGGTCCAATCAAACCTACACCATTCCTCCCTAGCTTACAATTCCGAAGATTTACAAGTGGGCTTTGGCCGCTTCACTCGCCGTTACTAAGGCCATCCTTGTTAGTTTCTTTTCCTCCGCTTACTGATATGCTTAAGTTCAGCGGGTTATCTTGCTCCCCTCAGATCACAAGTACATATACTCAGTTTTTTCACTTGGTAAGAGAATTCTTATTCACTTACATTTGTATTTTATATGATACTGAAAGGAACATACCTTGAGTTTCCCCAAGGTGCCTGTTGCGTTGGGAAACCTGATGACTCACGGAGTCCTGCAATTCGCATTGAATTTCGCGCTTCGCTGCGTCCTTCATCGACGCCAGAGCCTAGGCATCCATCGTTGGGGCTTTTGTTTTGTTTAGGTTTATATATTTGATAAAATGAAAAGCAGCATAAAGCTGTAAATAGATTTGAGTTTTGTAATGTTTGATATTAATGTTAATGATCCATCCGCAGGT
>CAMPDV010002722.1:32500-35000 GCA_946699065.1 Loxodes magnus
TCGTTATAACTAAGTACTTATGGTACTATTAGGTACTACTACTCGATACGACTAGGTACTAATAGGTACTACTTCTCGTTATAACTAGTTACTACTAGGTATAACTTCTCGGTACGACTTGGTACTTATGGTACTTTTATGTACTAGTTCTCGTTATAACTAGGTACTATTAGGTACTAATAGGTACTATTTCTCGTTATGACTAAGTACTTATGGTACTTTTATGTACTATTCCTCGTTATAACTAGGTACGACTAGGTTCTACTAGATACAACTTCTCGGTACAACTAGGTACTATTAGGTACAACAAGGTACTACTAGGTACTACTAGGTACGACTAGGTACAATTAGATACAATTAGGTACGACTAGGTACAATTAGGTACGACTAGGTTCTACTAGGTACAACTTCTCGGTACAACTAGGTACGACTTGGTTCTACTCGGTACAAATAGGTACAACTAGGTACGACTAGGTACGACTAGGTACTAATAGGTACGTCTAGGTAATAATAAGTACTATTTCAAGGTAAGGTACGACTAGGTACAATTAGGTACAATTAAGTACAATTAGGTACGACTAGGTACAACTAGGTACGACTAGGTACGACTAGGTACTAATAGGTACGTCTAGGTAATAATAAGTACTATTTCAAGGTAAGGTACGACTAGGTACAATTAGGTACAATTAAGTACAATTAGGTACGACTAGGTACAAATAGGTACAACTAGGTACGACTAGGTACGACTAGGTTCTACTAGGTACTATTTCTCGTTATGACTAGGTACTTGTGGTACTTTTAGGTACTACTTCTCGTTACAAGTAGGTACTAAGAGATACTATTAGGTACTTTTTCTCGTATAACTAGGTACTAATAGGTACTACTTCTCATTATAACTAGATACTATTTTGTAATATATTGTACTATTTTGTACTACTAGTTATTTAAGTGAGTAATGCCCCAGCAGAGAGATAAAGAAGAGATAGATCGAGTGACCATGGAAGAGTCTCAGCAGATCGTAAGGCAAGCTTACTCTCATGCGTACAACCCCAGGTCAATACTTAGTGGTCTACAAAGGATCTATCCTATCTACTTGTATGTGATGAGCCGTCCTTATTCTGTTAACAGACATGGGGAGGGCTTGGGGATATAAAAAGTATTGTTTTCATAAGTAGATAGAAGGCGTCGCTCCCAGATTAGATTCTGACTTAGAGGCGTTCAGTCATAATCTATGCAGATGGTAGCGTAGCCACACGGGCTGCTCAACCAATGGCGATACCAGAGATCTGGACCAACGGTTCCTCTCGTACTGAGTTGGACTACTGTGGCGACGCAGTGATCAGTAGGGTAAAACTAACCTGTCTCACGACGGTCTAAACCCAGCTCACGTTCCCTTTTGACGGGTGAACAATCCGACACTTGGTGAATTCTGCTTCACAATGATAGGAAGAGCCGACATCGAAGAATCAAAAAGCAACGTCGCTATGAACGCTTGGCTGCCACAAGCCAGTTATCCCTGTGGTAATTTTTCTGACACCTCTGGCTTAAAACTCGTAAAAGGCAAAGGATCGATAGGCCATGGTTTCCCAGTTCATCCTGACACTGAGAGGTTGAATGAAGCCAGCTTTTCCCCTTTTGGTCTGTGAGCGGTTTCTGTCCGCTCTGAGCTGGCCGTAGGACACCTGTGTTATCTTTTAACAGATGTGCCGCCCCAGCCAAACTCCCCACCTGGCGGTTTCTCCCACCCAGTTACATTGCTAGAAAGTTACTGCATGACAGGATAAGTAAAGCGACATTAAGAGTAGTGGTATTTCAAGATCGCGGCCTCCCACTTATTCTACGCCTCCTACGCCGCTCTACGCGCCAGACTAGAGTCAAACTCAACAGGGTCTTCTTTCCCCGCTGATCATGCCAAGCCCGTTCCCTTGGCTGTGGCTTCGCTAGGTAGTAGATAGGGACAGTAGGAATCTCGTTAATCCATTCATGCACGTCACTAATTAGATGACGAGGCATTTGGCTACCTTAAGAGAGTCATAGTTACTCCCGCCGTTTACCCGCGCTTCGTTGAATCTCATCACCTTGACATTCAGAGCACTGGGCAGAAATCACATTGTGTTAACATATCACCTTCACAATGCTTTGTTTTAATTAAACAGTCGGATTCCTCCTGCCGCTCCAGTTCTGAGGTGGCCATTCGCCGCAGGGCCGACCACCTTCGGTCATGGCGACAAAACTCCCACTTCCGTGAAAATTAAGTCACACAATCCCTCCAGTGGAGACTTCTGCCTGGCCCTCAGAGCCAATCTTTCTCCCGAAGTTACAGATCTAATTTGCCGACTTCCCTTACCTACATTGTCCTATTGACTAGAGGCTGCTAACCTTGGAGACCTGCTGCGGTATAGGTACGAATACTCCTACATATTACATGCCGCAAGTTTCATGGATCGTAGTTGGTGCTCCAGACAACACATACAGTGTGCTGCTCTTCCATACATCACGC
>CAMPDV010002722.1:40000-43821 GCA_946699065.1 Loxodes magnus
ACTACTAGGTACTAATACTCGGTACAACTAGGTACTTATAGGTACTATTTCTCGTTATAACTAAGTACTTATGGTACTATTAGGTACTACTACTCGATACGACTAGGTACTAATAGGTACTACTTCTCGTTATAACTAGTTACTACTAGGTACAACTTCTCGGTACGACTTGGTACTTATGGTACTTTTATGTACTAGTTCTCGTTATAACTAGGTACTATTAGGTACTAATAGGTACTATTTCTCGTTATGACTAAGTACTTATGGTACTTTTATGTACTATTCCTCGTTATAACTAGGTACGACTAGGTTCTACTAGATACAACTTCTCGGTACAACTAGGTACTATTAGGTACAACAAGGTACTACTAGGTACTACTAGGTACGACTAGGTACAATTAGATACAATTAGGTACGACTAGGTACAATTAGGTACGACTAGGTTCTACTAGGTACAACTTCTCGGTACAACTAGGTACGACTTGGTTCTACTCGGTACAAATAGGTACAACTAGGTACGACTAGGTACGACTAGGTACTAATAGGTACGTCTAGGTAATAATAAGTACTATTTCAAGGTAAGGTACGACTAGGTACAATTAGGTACAATTAAGTACAATTAGGTACGACTAGGTACAAATAGGTACAACTAGGTACGACTAGGTACGACTAGGTTCTACTAGGTACTATTTCTCGTTATGACTAGGTACTTGTGGTACTTTTAGGTACTACTTCTCGTTACAAGTAGGTACTAAGAGATACTATTAGGTACTTTTTCTCGTATAACTAGGTACTAATAGGTACTACTTCTCATTATAACTAGATACTATTTTGTAATATATTGTACTATTTTGTACTACTAGTTATTTAAGTGAGTAATGCCCCAGCAGAGAGATAAAGAAGAGATAGATCGAGTGACCATGGAAGAGTCTCAGCAGATCGTAAGGCAAGCTTACTCTCATGCGTACAACCCCAGGTCAATACTTAGTGGTCTACAAAGGATCTATCCTATCTACTTGTATGTGATGAGCCGTCCTTATTCTGTTAACAGACATGGGGAGGGCTTGGGGATATAAAAAGTATTGTTTTCATAAGTAGATAGAAGGCGTCGCTCCCAGATTAGATTCTGACTTAGAGGCGTTCAGTCATAATCTATGCAGATGGTAGCGTAGCCACACGGGCTGCTCAACCAATGGCGATACCAGAGATCTGGACCAACGGTTCCTCTCGTACTGAGTTGGACTACTGTGGCGACGCAGTGATCAGTAGGGTAAAACTAACCTGTCTCACGACGGTCTAAACCCAGCTCACGTTCCCTTTTGACGGGTGAACAATCCGACACTTGGTGAATTCTGCTTCACAATGATAGGAAGAGCCGACATCGAAGAATCAAAAAGCAACGTCGCTATGAACGCTTGGCTGCCACAAGCCAGTTATCCCTGTGGTAATTTTTCTGACACCTCTGGCTTAAAACTCGTAAAAGGCAAAGGATCGATAGGCCATGGTTTCCCAGTTCATCCTGACACTGAGAGGTTGAATGAAGCCAGCTTTTCCCCTTTTGGTCTGTGAGCGGTTTCTGTCCGCTCTGAGCTGGCCGTAGGACACCTGTGTTATCTTTTAACAGATGTGCCGCCCCAGCCAAACTCCCCACCTGGCGGTTTCTCCCACCCAGTTACATTGCTAGAAAGTTACTGCATGACAGGATAAGTAAAGCGACATTAAGAGTAGTGGTATTTCAAGATCGCGGCCTCCCACTTATTCTACGCCTCCTACGCCGCTCTACGCGCCAGACTAGAGTCAAACTCAACAGGGTCTTCTTTCCCCGCTGATCATGCCAAGCCCGTTCCCTTGGCTGTGGCTTCGCTAGGTAGTAGATAGGGACAGTAGGAATCTCGTTAATCCATTCATGCACGTCACTAATTAGATGACGAGGCATTTGGCTACCTTAAGAGAGTCATAGTTACTCCCGCCGTTTACCCGCGCTTCGTTGAATCTCATCACCTTGACATTCAGAGCACTGGGCAGAAATCACATTGTGTTAACATATCACCTTCACAATGCTTTGTTTTAATTAAACAGTCGGATTCCTCCTGCCGCTCCAGTTCTGAGGTGGCCATTCGCCGCAGGGCCGACCACCTTCGGTCATGGCGACAAAACTCCCACTTCCGTGAAAATTAAGTCACACAATCCCTCCAGTGGAGACTTCTGCCTGGCCCTCAGAGCCAATCTTTCTCCCGAAGTTACAGATCTAATTTGCCGACTTCCCTTACCTACATTGTCCTATTGACTAGAGGCTGCTAACCTTGGAGACCTGCTGCGGTATAGGTACGAATACTCCTACATATTACATGCCGCAAGTTCCATGGATCGTAGTTGGTGCTCCAGACAACACATACAGTGTGCTGCTCTTCCATACATCACGCCTCTCTCGCCGTAATGGATCCAGGCGCACATGTATGTTAGACAGAAAAGACAACTCTCCCCAGGACCAACCCCGACATATTGCGGCATATTGTGTCACCACTATGTAGTAAGTACCTATGGAATATTAACCATATTCCCTTTCCCTCGTAAGGTTAGGATCGGGTGACTCATGATCCAGTGCGGTTCTCATGAAAACCTTCTCCACTTCAGTCTTCCAAGTTGGCATTGGAATACTTGCTACTACCACCAAGATCTGCACTAATACCTGCTCCATAACTCTTCACAGAATTACTTCCATGCAGATACTACGCCCTCCTACACCAGAGGGCAGAGTATGGGCACCCGCCTTTCGCGACTTCCATTTTCAGGGCTAGTCCATTCGGTAGGTGAGTTGTTACACACTCCTTAGCGGGTTCCGACTTCCATGGCCACCGTCCTACTGTCTAAATGGACTAACGCCTTTACTTGCAGACGGGTTCTGTCGCCTTAACTCCGCTTCAGGTTGGGCCCTCATCGCCAGTCCTGCTTACCAGGATTGGCCCACTAGGGACATTTATGTCATGTCACGTTCATTTATGAAACGTTACTGCACCCATTTAAAGTTTGATAATAGGAGGAAGGAGTGACTCCTCCCGAACCTCTATTCATTGGCTTTACCGGATGCCACTAAAAGTCCCAGCTATCCTGAGGGAAACTTCGGAGGGAACCAGCTACTAGATGGTTCGATGAGTCTTTCGCCCCTATACTCAGGTCCACAGAGCGATTTGCACGTCAGCACCTACACGAACCTCCACCAGAGTTTCCCCTGGCTTCGTCCTGCCCAAGCATAGCTCACCATCTTTCGGGTCCCAGCCATTTCGCTTACTCCGCTTACGGGCCTCTACTGATGGTAGAGATCACTTTCATTTCGCCTACACATTTTCATGCACAGACTCGCGATATAGCTAGACTCCTTGGTCCGTGTTTCAAGACGGGACGGTCCGTCCACTATATCCTTGCAATACTTCTTTTCAAAGCTTTGCTCAGATTTATTGTAGACGCACAGCTTCCTCCCCAACTATTTCAGGTCTTTTAACTCTCTTTCCAAAGTGCTTTTCACCTTTCCCTCACGGTACTTGTGCACTATCGGGCTCTGGACGTATTTAGCCTTACGAGGAGTTTACCTCGCACTTTGGACAGCAATCCCAAGCTGTCCGACTCTTAGATAGTTTGGTTTTCAATCTAACTGAACCTCACGGGGTTATCACCCTCCATGACGTGTCATTCCTGACCACTTAGGTCCAATCA
Organism: Loxodes magnus; assembly: GCA_946699065.1. Taxonomy (NCBI): domain Eukaryota; phylum Ciliophora; class Karyorelictea; order Loxodida; family Loxodidae; genus Loxodes; species Loxodes magnus. Next base: position 43,712 of record CAMPDV010002722.1, read on the forward strand.
AACCTACACCATTCCTCCCTAGCTTACAATTCCGAAGATTTACAAGTGGGCTTTGGCCGCTTCACTCGCCGTTACTAAGGCCATCCTTGTTAGTTTCTTTTCCTCCGCTT